>CACRXK020001071.1:11915-61089 GCA_902702795.2 Paramuricea clavata | reverse complement strand
GCCAGAGTTAATACTAAAGTAGTGTGCATTGGCAGCTAATAGGTAATAGACCTTAATATCCACTTTTGACCCAATGGCTTCATTTTCATGTTGGCTATTTACTCGTATTCTGTGCACACAATTTAAGAATGAGTTTGTGAACGGGCTTAAATGATGAACGAGAAGGAAACATTGGGGATATAACCAAGAATTGTGTAGAAGTATACATTTTTGCATAATTGCATTCAGTTCATACGCCAAAAAGGCAGCACTTTCCTTGCGATAGTAACTCCTAGTTATTGACTTGCACCATTAACGTCTCCCGAAAAGGTCTTTTATTTTTTAAAAAAAAGTCCATAAAATTTGCTTGCGGTTTAAGATTTGTATTCTTGCCTTTTGCACCATAACACGTATCTCGTTATTTTCAGGCCAGTGTGAACGCCTGAGCAGGCGTCTTGTTGTACTAAAATTCGAGCAGTTCTGCAGGAATTCGCGCGGAGCTGCATGGGTACGCAAATTTTAGTACTGCGGGAAATATAATCCGCGCGAAAAGCTTTGCGGTGTAATATTCACTCGTTGTTAGTAAATAATATAGGGCAATACCATGCATATACGAACCTATAATATATGGGATGCTAATAAAAATTAGTTATTGTTATTGTATTAGGCAAATGAAAACCATACATTTTGAAGTTTGAACTTTATAGCCTACGCTTTACTGTTATCATGAATTTTGTTTTGACAAATATTGAAGTATTTGTTGTTATAGTTCTATTAAACAAACCAAAAGGAACCAACACGGAAAATTACTTGCGCGAATTTAAAGCTGCGCGAACAAGTTTCGCGAAATTGGAATGCGCGAATTTAAAGCTGAACGAAAATGAGTATACGACGCGAATTTTAATACAAGTAAGGTATACAATACATGGATTTGAAACATCTAACCATATATTAAATTTTATGATACGTTATCCCAGGAAGCAGGCTCAGCTGTTGTAATTCTAAACTCTGTTAGTATACATGTAAACTACAATATAATATATTGGAGTGTTAAATATATGGTAATATATTCGAGACGCATGAACTGTGTAAAATTCGATATGTTATTTACATATTTCAGGGGCGGATTCAGACCGTTGCAACCGTAGCATATGCTACGGTCAGATTTTCCCTGAGATATATTTTTCCAGGTTGTACCTTTTTTAAAGTTATTAAAAACTAAAACGTTATACTATTTTTAATTGCCGTTATTTTCAATTTTTCATTGAAACTTGGTGCAATTTTTTTAAAATTTACTAAATCATATTGCCACAATTTTATCGAGTTTTTATTTCATTTTGGATAATTAATTCGGGTTTTTCTCAAATTTCCGCCCGAAATACTGCCTGTATTTGCGGGTTTTGCACTAGTAGTATATCACATCGTTATGAAGTCGTAGCATTTGCTTCATTGTGATTGGCTTGCTTCGTCTAACCGTAGCAAACCAATCATAGCGCTGTATTTGGAAATTTTTGCAGTGGTCAGATTGAAACTGACCGTTGCAAAAATTCGCAAATACGGCGTGCTGATTGGTTTGCTACGGTCAGACGAAGCAAGCCAATCAGAATGAGGCAAAATGCTACTGTTTGCAATAGTCGCATCGACTTCAGAGCGATACTGGCTTGTTATTGTCGTGTCGACTCCTCGTTGTAATCGAATAGTCGGTAAATTTGAATCGCCGCTCGTTCCAAGGAGAAACACATGGCTTCTACAGGACTCCACGATCTTCTGTGTATAATGAACGAATGTAAACGTGTTTCATTTAACGAAAAGGTGCGCGAAAGAATTCTGATCGAAAGCTTTTGGTGCGCGATTATTGATGACGAGACAGACAGCTCCAGGTTCGCAGCTCCAGGTTCGCGAACCTGGAGCCAGCTCCAGGTTCGATTTCAACCTGGAGCTGGAACGACTAGTTTGTAAATAAACTGCTTTGGCCGCTTAACCACTAATGGAAATCCAAGTTTTTTGAAAGACCATTTTTACTTGTCATATTCCTTAGTACGTGAGGGAAAATGAAGACATTATTCCGTTCCGTTCGTTCATGGTAGCTTGTGAAAGATCACTGTTTTTTCTGACAAAGGAGCTGGTCAGCGGTGGGATAGATCGCAAAGCTCGTTTAAAACCTTATTTTTTTACCTTTATAACGAAAAACGTAAAATTTTGATTGATGACCATTCTAGAGAATGTATTCAAAAGTAATGTCAAGCGTTCAACTTATTTCCATATCATGAAACCGCGATAAATAACTCGCGCAAAGTTGAACTGTCTAATTTCACGCACGGCCCGGTTGTGTTAATTTTATCCTTCCATAAATACAACAACTTTGGTATCCGTACATTTACGCTTTATATGAGTAATAATTTGATATGTTAATGACATAATATCATTTGTTGCGCTTTTCTGAAGAACTAACGATATAAACATGCTTAATATCCGAAACACACGACGCAAACAAGATCGCTAAAAATGGTGTTATTATGCGGCTCAAGTCGTCGAAAGGCCACAACATGTCAAATACGTCTAGCATCGTCTAAATTGCTTGGCAAATTTCTTGCTAATTTCGCCCTGCTACGAATTTCTAAAAGATGACCCTTCTAGACTAATATTCATTCTATCATATTTTACAGCATTTGAAACTTTAGGATACATATCCACCATGAGCAACTCGTGAAAACACTAGCATTCGTTACCGAGATGAGAAATCAACTTTCAAGAGATGTGAAATATTACACCTAAACAATATTCCGTGTTATCTGGCACGTGCAAGACATTTAATAATCTCAGGGGAAAACCGTATTAACTATAATGTCATGCATGGGTTTATATACGCTGTATTCTTTTTTTAACACGTGAGCTAAAAACTTCGTTTTTGCCCGTATGAGTTAATTAATAGGAGGGGAGTGTTTTAAGCCTTCTTAATTAACATAATCAGCGCAATCGCAAATTCAAACCTACGCATATGCTTTAAAAATATTTTATCTTTGTGAAAAAGCGTAGTGTTTTTTCATGTATTGAAAAAATACAGCGCATAACTAAACAAGGAAAATTGCCTTGTTCCTATAAACCTATTCCTCGGCACTCTTAAATGCCTTGCCATGTCCTCATTGCATTTGCATGCCGACATTATAGTTAATACGGTTTTCCCCTGAGATTATCAAATGTCCGGCACGTGCCAGCTGATGACGTGTTTATTGTTTACGTTTAATATTTCACATCTCTTGAAAGTTGATTTCTCATCTCGGTAACGAATGCTAGTGTTTTCACGAGTTGCTCATGGTGGATATGTATCCTAAAGTTTCAAATGCTGTAAAATATGATAGTATGAATATTAGTCTAGAAGGGTCATATTTTAGAAATTCGCGGCAGGGCGAAATTAGCAAGAAATTTGCCAAGCAATTTAGACGATGCTAGATGTATTTGACATGTTGTGGCCTTTCGACGACTTGAGCCGCATAATAACACCATTTTTAGCGATCTTGTTTGCGTCGTGTGTTTCGGATATTAAGCATGTTTATATCGTTAATTCTTCAGAAAAGCGCAACAAATGATATTATGTCATTAACATATCAAATTATTACTCATATAAAGCGTAAATGTACGGATACCAAAGTTGTTGTATTTACGGAAGGATAAAATTAACACAACCGGGCCCTGCGTGAAATTAGACAGTTCAACTTTGCGCGAGTTATTTATCGCGGTTTCGCGATATGGAAATAAGTTCAACGCTTGACATTACTTTTGAATACATTCTCTAGAATGGTCATCAATCAAAATTTTACGTTTTTCGTTATAAAGGTAAAAAAATAAGGTTTTAAACGAGCTTTGCGATCTATCCAACCGCTGACCAGCCCCTTTGTCAGAAAAAAACAGTGTTCTTTCACAAGCTACCATGGACGAACGGAACGGAATAATGTCTTCATTTTCCCTCACGTACTAAGGAATATGACAAGTAAAAATGGTCTTTCAAAAAGATTGGATTTCCATTAGTGGTTAAGCGGCCTAAGCAGTTTATTTACAAACTAGTCGTTCCAGCTCCAGGTTGAAATCGAACCTGGAGCTGGCTCCAGGTTCGCGAACCTGGAGCTGCAAACCTGGAGCTGTCTGTCTTGTGATATATCATACAGCCCGAATATTCAATCGGACAATCGCAGCCAATCAGTTCGGATAAATTGAAGTATGCGACCCCCCATAAGTTACTTCTCCAAAGAACTGCTTTGTTCTTTAGATTGATGTCCAATAAAGTCCGATTAATCCGATGGACAAACATGTCTACCGTTGGAGAATAGTTTGTCCGATGGACAAATATACGTAGGCAAATATATAGCATAACGTGATATTAATTTATAATATAAGGACTATTACAACAGTCAGGCATGTTCCACACAAAACCTTACATGATGTCTACAAAACATTAATTCAGCCTCATTTTGATTACTGTTCTCCCCTGTGGGATAACTGTGGTTTGGGACTTCAAGACAAATTGCAAAAATTCCAAAATCGAGCAGCAAGGGTGATTACCGGAGCTAACTACGATGTAAGATCGTCTGAAGTCCTAAACAAATTAGGCTGGGAAACCCTGGCTAGGAGACGAGAACAAAACAAGCTAGTATTGATGTATAAAGTCTTGGGGAACCACACTGCGCCAAACCTTAAAGATCTTTTTTCTCGGAGAAATGCATCGCAGAATATTTATGATTTACGCAATAGTCAAACTGATCTCTCGTTAAAAAAAACGAAAACGGAATTTCTAAAGAAAACATTTGGATACAGTGGAGCAATTCTATGGAATAGTCTCCCGCAAGATGTCAAGGCGGCTGAGTCAATTACGTCATTTAAAACAATGGCGAAATTGCATTTAAGCAGATGATAAGCTAATTTCTCCAGGACCAAATGATGGGAGGACAATGTAGATTGTGGGCGGGAGGGGGGTTAGTTTTGTGTGAGGGTGGGTGGATACTTGTTTAGGGGGTGGAGGTTTGGGAGGAAGATGACGAAATTTTAGGGTGGGATTCTTACATATTTTGTTCTATATATAATTAACATTTAGCTCTTTGTGTGTATACGCCCTTCGTGGAAACCAGTTGTAAATAATTGTCGAAGTTAGCGTATTGAAATAAAGTTTTACATACATTACATACATACATACATAGGTCGGACCGTTATATTTTCGAAATGTTTTTTGTGTGTATGTTGGAAGGACATGCACAAAACTTTTACCGATGATGAAATGACGTCATTTGAATGCCAGGGTTGCAAAGTAAAGAGTCTGGGCAGGAGGCTATGCCACAATGTAAGATTGTAAGTGGCAAATGTCAAATGGTCCGATCGATCGATTGGATCCATCGGACAAGCTGTTTACGGTCGGACAAAAATTTTACCGATGGTGAAATGACGTTATTTTCAAAGCTAGGTTGCCGAAAGGAAAGAGCCTGAGCAGGAGACTATGCCACAATGGACCATTTGCATTATAGACTAAATTTTGATCTAGACAAAAATTTCATCGCAGCTTGAAAGAGCATCACGAAATTAGTAATATTCCAAAGTTTCGTTGCGAAATGTTGTAAAATGCGGATAATATAGCCTTGCAAAATTTGCCGTTTTTCAGTCATTTTGTATTACGCACTGGAAATTGACAGCCCAATCGGGTGTTGGGGCATCAATTTCCCGTTTGTAATCTAAAATGACTGAAATTTCAAATTTCGCAAGGCTATATTATCCGCATTTTACAACATTTCGCAACGAAACTTTGGAATATTACTAATTTTGTGATGCTCTTAAGCTCTTTCAAGCTGTGATAAAATTTTTGTCTAGATCAAAATTTAGTCTATAATGCAAATGGTCCATTGAAGTGGCAAATGTCAGATGGTCTGATCGATCGGACAAGCGTGTTTACGATCGGACACAGAGGATCGGACAAAAATTTTAACGATGATGAAATTACGTCATTTGAACACTAGGGTTGCAAACTAAAGTCTAAAGAGCCTGGGCACGAGGCTATGCCAAATGTAAGTGGCAAATGTCAGATGGTCCGATCAATGTATTTAGAAATGCTAAACATTGTGTCCTGAATACATTAGATTTTAAACCCGTGCCTCATTGGGTTATTTGGATAGCATATCCCAGACCTTATCGATTTGAGTTGCTGGAAGGTTAGACCGATCGACGAAACAAGTTAGTGACGGAGTTGTGGTATTCACATAAACATCCAAGGAAGTACTTAACTGAAGATTCTATAAGAATATATCTACAGTATAATGTAACGCTGTGCATCTAAAAATCTGTTCACAAAATGCACGAAATGCAGTCCTAGGGGTGGAAAAACACAAAAATTTTCTGGGGGAAAATCCCCCAGACCTCCCTTACTATTACGTACAAACGGTACAATAGTGTGGTCCCTCTTTGTAGATTGCTCTCTCCCCACGGACAAATTCTTAAAAAAGGCTCTGGCAAGCAACAAATGTTGGTGAGCGTTCCGTATGGTGGTGCATGTGAATGTGATGTGATCATTGTTAAAAAATTTAAATTTCGTAAGCAAATAAACTATCATAGAACATGAAAGGCTGTAATAAACAATTTTACTTTGTCACGTTTGGTGAAAACTAAAAACTATGAAATATATTTAAAACTGCACGCGCTAATTCAGGTACCAAACGCGCAGATGCGAAAACTAGACGCGCAAAAATCCGGAAAATTTTGATCTCGGTTGCGCAATTTGCAAACTTTCCAGTCTGGGCCTTAATCAATTAGTTACGGGGGGGGGGGCATTGGGGTGTATTGAATACCGTAATACCGCAAGCAAATGTTGTCAATAGCCGCAGTTTCCGAGTCCAAAATTGCAAACACCGTGTACGGTGTATCACAAGATTTCCAATATCATGCCGCAATTTTTCAAGGAAAATACCGAAATACCACATGACAAATAAGCTAGGCTGATTACGCTGATACCGCCATACCGTAAATCCCAATGTCCTCCCCTTTCAATACCTTATTGCAAGACAAGCGAAATTTACGTTCTTGTCTGTTTGAGTAATTTATAATCAAAAAGTGCGCCCATAGGCGACATCAATGTCACCCTCCCCAACCTCAGAGATTCCAGAGTTAGTCAATGGACGGCTTTGACTAGTTGCATGGGAGGACAACACCGAGCCCAAACTCATAACGCGGCTTGGTCCACGTATTGATGCCACCTTTTCTATCACTAGCCACTTCCACGATATATGCGCGTTCTATATTCGTATTTATGTACGTAAATGTGCATCGATGCAGTCATTGAGGGACGCAGTCAAGGATTGTAATGATGAGCTCTCTTCTGCGCATGATAAGAATAAATGGTCCAGCTGTGCATATGGCATAATTTGAGAATAATTCACGCATAAGCGCGCGAAACTTACATCAAGTTGACAAGCTCTTTGCTTATATATAAAGTCCGACGTCCGTACGTTTGTGGTTATAAACTCGAACTAGGTGGATAAATTAAAATCAAGACCGCGATAGTAATGTTCAGGAACATTGTCATTGTAAGGTAAAGTTAACTTATCATTTATTTCCACCGAGTAATGAGTGTATTCAGAATCCTTCGCGCGATTGCAATAGTTGATATGATATAGATTGGACGCGCGGAGCAATAAATAAAACACGATGCCGTGTTGAAGAACTTGCTTGATTAAACGCCACGCATCGCTGTTTATCCCAATTCAATCTCGCTATGATTTTTATTAGGCGCAGAGATTATCGTGTACTGTATCTAAACTGTAAAGTAATATCAAGTAAAATGTGTTGACAAACAGCTCGAATATAAAGTCGATTAAAATGACCAAGGTGAACTGAAATACAGTACTGCCAAGAAAAACTTATCAAAAACCGCGTCCAAGACGCGGGTATCTTGCGTCCACTGTGCGTCCACGGGCGCCCGCGGGTGCTGTGCGTCCGTCGTGCATCCACTCTGCGTCTGCGGGTGCTTGCGGGTGCGTCCACTGTGTGGGCGCCATGCGTCCGCTTTGCGTCTGCGGGCCACAGGCAAGGACGCAGCTGAGAAAGAGTTCTCTTCGTCGATCGTCGGAAATTATCGCGTTTCACTTTTCATAAACAAACCGTGGGCATCGGAAAATATTCATGTTAGCGATTTCACACCACGTTTTTATACTTATACACAAGCGTTGCAGAGGTAGATTTTTATATTTCTAATATTAAACTTACCGTGAATTTTCAGAACTTGTCTTTCGTAAAGTCCCTTTTCGTATTTGATCTCTACTTTCGCACCTTCGTATAACGTTTAGTTTAAACCCAGTATTATTTTAACGTTGCCGGTTGTCAAAATGCACGTATGGTTTTATATCTTCTTCGAAGAAACCCAACATACACGTTTTGGTTGACGAATAAGCGATCGATACCTCATTTTATTAGTCTGATAGTAATACAGATCGAGTGATATTAGTCTGAGCTCTTCACTTCAGCTTTAGCGAATTATACTGCAACTTTGAAAATCAAGCGATGAGTCACAGTCATTGAACCGTGTTGAAACACAAAGACTGTTTCCTGGACATGTAAAGGTATTCCATTAAGGGATTAAGAGAAGTCATTTATCCAGAAATTATATGGTAATTATCAATTTATATGACATATCACCATGTGCATTTACTTTGTTTTGGAAAAACAACAAAAACTTGTTGCTGTAAATAAAGTTATATAGTGGCTCGTAGTAATGGTATTTTATATGAAAAATCAAAACCACTATATATATATTGTAAATATTAAGCATCTTCGTTTTAATATACTGACGAGTTACGGAGACATAGCATTATTCAAATACAGAATTTCATATCACTAATCGTCAATCTTCTACGAGTTAAGTCAGAATTTGAGTAGCAAATGAATGTGTTGCGAGATATATACTCGTTGTAGTCGTGATCTCACTGAGTTTAGTATATGTGTCTACATTATATTTATATATAGTTTATGTCAATTTTACGCTCCAATATACAGTCACATACGCTTCAGTCGCCACTCAAGTACGTGGGATTGTATTGTGAAAGCACTACGCTTACTGTAGTATAACGTATAACATTATAAAATTGGTTATACTAAAAAGCTTAGATTCAATTAAACTCGTTTTTGGATTCAACTTTTTATTCTTTGCTTCTCCGATCAGTGACACCGATCTGTATTCTCACGACAAACTACGAGTATGATGCAAATATTAGTTCGTTTTTCCGATTATGTTACGATGACTGTGTCCAAGCGGACGCAGTTTTGTCTAGAGGCTGGACGCGGGTGCTTTGGAGGCAGGACGCAGGCAGAGCAGACGCAAGACGCGGGCATCGTGGAGGCTGGACGCGGGCGGTCTGGAGGCAGGACGCGGGCAGAGTGGACGCAAGACGCGGGCGCTCTGGAGGCAGGACGCGGGCAGACGCGGGGACAAGTTATTTCTTGGCAGTACTGTACAGGCAATTTTGGCTTCTATATCACAAACAGGATTTCTGTACGTGTTTGCCTTTGACCGCAACCTCTTCCAATATTATATTAACTAAAACCTGAACGTATTTTCAATTGTAACAAATATAATGAGTTGTTTTGGTGATAGTTATTACATGCTTGTATATTAGACAGTAATTGTTTGTATATTAGTAATCGTTTTAATCAAACTATTTAGGTTGTTATTTCCAGTTTTCGTTTGTCTTTTATGTGAAAATTAAACGTAAGTCTTACCCCTGCGACTACAAGTGTGCATGCGTTCCATACATACTGTATGCATCTTCAGCTATTTTGCACATTTTGCGTATGGATAGCGTGTTTTAACACATATTTAATACGTCATCTATTGGGATTTTGTAATATATACATAGCGCGTAACATGCTTTTCGTCATGCAGATGTCTGTATCAGCTTTAATTTAAATGATTTAAATGAATCTTATAAACATGTTAAGAATCAGGGAAAGTTATATGTATCAACACTATGCAAGGCATGGTTTTAGAAAATTGTATGCCGACGTTAGCATTAATATAGGGCTGTTATAATTGATGCCTCGTACCTCGGACCATGCATCTTCAACTCAATTAAGAACTATATAATTTAACAGCTGAAGGAAACATCTGGTTTACATTCACTGAGTGATAATACGTGGGTATTTCCTGACCCCTTGATCTTAGTGACGATCATAATTAAATTAAATTAGCAAACCAGATATATCTCCCACATTTTGCGTACATTATTTCATATTTCCTGCATTTTGCACCTAAACTGAGCTAAGCGTGCATTACTGCGAAATTGTGTACGCACCAGGTGTTGTTGTGCAGATTAAGTATTGACAATTTGAGAGTCCGGTTTTAGTTGACAGTCCGGAAAATTACGGACACACGTTAAATGAAGAAAAGTTGCAAAGACTTCAGTTAAAGAACAAACCAATTTACAGATACCATGCTTGTCATCTAGTCGTCCACATCAGTCTGCAGCAGTTCAGTCTGTTCATTCATCCACCTCAAAGATATCTGTACCAAAAGAGATCACAATGGATAACATCGAAGACGTCTTTGAAGACCTTACAGAGTACGTTATGATCGAAAACAACAAAGAATTAAATCTTAAGTTGCCTAACACAATCGTTGCAATGAAATCTTGCACGAATGCTGGCGAACCGCTCAAGAATATTCTAAAACGTGGAGCAAGGGTTAAGATATTTTGGGGCAAAGACGACTGCAAGGATACAGGGTGGCATGAAGGTTGGTATCTAGCGATAGTGAAAGAAGTCCTTGACTTTGAGGAAACCATGGCAAATATAACTTACGTTGTAGAACCGAAATGTTTGTATGAAATGAACGTTTCACAACTGTTAAATGAAGGGCATCTTATGTTACACAATGGGTCAGAATTGGAGCAATTCTTTGAAATTGGGAGCCAAGTGAAGGTAAAATGGACCAAGGACGAAATTGGTGATTCGCATTGGAGACCTGGATGGTACGTTGGAGAAGTACAGACATCCGATCTGGATTCTGATGAAATAGAAGTAATGCTTTACTCAGAGCCTGATGTGACTTATTGCTACGATGTGACTTTTGGGGTGGCAAATGGAAGTTTGCAAATGGTCAATGCCATTTTTTAAGCTGCTTTTATCGTCAGTCTATGGAACAGATAACCACTTGGGATAAACTTATCACTAAATATAATTTATAACAGATAGTTACCAAAGACTTTTATCTTAAAACTTGACACAATATAACTTTTTAAGTTTTTATTCAAATGCATGTAGACAGAAACCTTTCATTATTCTTAAAAAGTGTTTTTTAAACTGTTAGATTATTGGCAATTGGTTGGGAAATTCCAAAATTGCATGACAAAGTAGGAACAAAAATTTTGAAATACTGGTATAAAAAATTCTGATGTACCTACTAATTACTATTAATGAGCATATGCCATTGGAACACTAAAACTGAAGTTTTTCGACCTCTGATCAATTCTGAATGTAACAAATAACAATTTCATGAAAAGTTCATACAAATTAATGATACATATTATTAGGATAATGAGTTCTATCCTATTTAAAGGTTTTAGCCTATTTTGATAAAAATTCAAAAAGTTATAACATTGATTTTTCAGTATCTTTTATATTACACTGTTTTTTAAATGACTATAAAATAATCTGTGAAAATAACAATTAACAATTGCGTTAAAAATGTCTTAAGGATTGCCTTTGTTTGTTTGCCCAAAGGGCACTTTTGAAACCTTGAATTTATGATATTTTGCGGAAATTTTTTATCATCTCCGGGAAAAATATGATATATCTGGAAAAATTTTGGTATATCCGGATAATTTTTTTCATATTTAGGAAAAAATGTGATGTGTGCGGAAAATTTTTTTCAGTATGTCCGAAAAAATTTTTGAGACCTCCCCCCCCCCTTCGCCAACATTTCCATTTTAACAAAATCCAAAAATCCAGGGGCAGAAATTATGTTACCCTCAATAGGTTAACAAAGGTTTAGAAAATCCACGGGAAATGTTAAAATGAGAAATCCACATACCCTATTACTAAAGCAATATCCAGGGGGTATTTTTTGAAAACCCTCAATAGGGGGGGTGCGCTTAATAAATGGAATGGCCCAATGTCTCTAGTTAACCCATTGAGCTGCAATGTGCCCCAGTGTGCCCTACTTACTGAAATTGATTGATTTGTGGTTTATGGTTTTTTTTGTGGCAATTCTTTGGGCATCACAAGTGCATTTGTATATCTTGATACACTGTGAGAATACAAGTATTAGTATTTAAATGACACAATATGATGTAAGTTACCTTTCAGGTATATAATTTGTATACAGCATCAGTGGTGTAACTTAACGTTTTTGACCACTTGCCCTCAGGGCAAGTTGGACATGAAAATTGGTTGCCCTGAATAAAATCCACTTGCCATCAGGCAATGGGGTACCTACGCAGGCCAGTATAAATTAGGGAGACAACATATCCACTCATTGGACTAGTGGCATTGGCTATGTTACTGCCTCAGATCTAGACTACCTCAGATCTAGCTTTGGCTCACATATTAAACAGAATTTGAATCAAGTACACTTTTTTAATGTGACATGTACTAATCACCATTATTATTTTTTTATTAGTTTTACAATAAGAAATTGAAGGCACAGACAACAGGACTAATAAAGTCCCAAATTAAGTCCTGCCATAAATTAAGTCCTGCCATATTTCGTTATCATATCATGAATAAACATTTAATAACCAAAAAGAGAATCAATGCATAATATAATCAAACAATTTAGATGAATTTGATGCAGATGATTTGCCAGCTTGAACCAATGTCGTTGAACAGCCTTTATTCTATCCGACAATAATAATATAAACTGAAAGCTGGCCAGCTTTTTGTGGCAAAGCAACTTGCCCGTTCGGGCAACCAAGAGGAAACTTTTACTTGCCCGTCATGATATTCACTTGCCCCGGGCAAGTGTTAAGTTACACCTCTGAGCATAGTAGTTACCATTTGGCAGCTGTTGGTCTGGTTGAAGTTCTCAGATAATTTGGGGAGACCCATGGCATGCTCTCTCAACAGTGAAGGTTCAAAACACACACATGCCGGAATGCTTATAGAATACCTCGCCATTTTTTCACATTCATCGACACATAAATAAGTACAAGAATGACTTCAAAATAGTGTAAGGGTAAAGTTTAGAGATTAAATCATATGGGTACATATGTTAGTTTGGTTCAAATTTGACTGGGGGGTTTTGAAGAATGAGGCAATCATATTAGATCAATTTTGAGTAAATTGACAATGTTTACAAGGAATTAATAGCGGTAAGGTGTGAAAATTGTGGGTATTCTATAGTTGTATAAAAAAATGAAAAACCAAGCTAAAAGCCCCAAGAATACCTCATTGCCATAATGTCAAAGAGCATAGTTGCTGACTAAGAAATATCTGTTAGACCATGTACAGTACTTGAGTCTTGTGATATTGCTTTTGTATTATACGATATACTGTAAACTTGCTGTTAACATATTATATTATTAATATTCATGGTTGTCAAATATTCAATCAACACACAAAATTCACACACAAAGGTTTAAAATAATGTATATTGGTATAAACGTTTAATAAAAATGCATACATACGTAAACCATGGTCGGCATGGAATTTTGTCACTTGGCACAGTACTTTAATGTTTTTTAATGTTTGTCCCACATTAAAATATATTGAGTCAATGACAGTGCGACTGTTCATGTTAAAACGTTCTAATCACATTTTACATGCACATTTGTATTCAGTAGTAATCTTTTCATAAAGGTACATCAGTGTCCCAAATCAAATTCTTCACTGACAGTGTGTTATTGACTCCCAAACGACAAATATTATAAAACACGCTTCCAAGCTGAAAAGAAATATTTACTGTTGTCAGTCAGTGTTTAGACTCTTCTCTTTGAATCTTGATCTTCGACAAGTATTGCTGTTGATTATATTCCATATTTTTTTGAAGAACATTGCAGACTATATATTTATTTCCACTGTCAGTTGAAAAGTTTATCATCATAGTTTCAGTCGCAAAAGCTTCTATCGCCCCTTTGCACGGCCATGTTTGATAAAATCAAAGCGGCCCGCACCCCGGTTTGAAACGTTAAATATTCTGAAATATTCAAAATTTGAAGCATCACGTGACCAGCCTTTACCAGGGCCTTTGCTGCCCTTCGCCTCCTTCCTCAAAAGGCCCTGGGGACGAGGTTGCCCCACTGAGCTATAAATATATGGAGAGCGCAACTATAGATACAGAAATTGAAGCCGGAAGTCGCGTTCGGCCGCCATCTTACTGTGACCACCTTGAGGAGTGAGGATTAATACGGTATTTTCAACTGTTTTGTTCTGTTATCTCGCAATAGAGGAACAAATCAAGTCAAATATGGTATTTTAACCAAAAGCACATGTTCAAGAATGTTGGGGACCTCTTTTACATTCAAATGAACTCAATCGTAAAGAAACGTGTCAATATTTTTGACGACGTTTCTGAGTGCGACTGAGATGAATCATGAATACAGTCGTGACAACACCTTTCAAATGGGAATTTCTGATAGAGATTGGTGAATTATACCATAAGTTAACACATGAGCAATTGGTCATGAACTTTATTGTTCTGGAAATGGTGAATTTTATATGGACAAGACTCATATTTGTTTCTATCAACCTATTAATCAACGCAAACAAATTATGTCGCTTATGGGATTTGTTAAAGGAACAAATGATTCAGGATGGTAGAAAGAATAGCAGGTGCGTTGTAGTGATCTTATTTATGTTAATGGTGGGTGCTTAAACGCAATGCCTTGTGAGAATATATACCATCCCATCCCTGCTTGTGTAATATGTTCCTTATTAAAGTCATAGTCATGATTATTAATTATCACTCTTCTGAGAAGACCTCAATGGTGTTTTATTCCAAAGAAGCAGATTAAAATTAATAAATTTGAAAGAAATTGAAAGTTGTAAAATAATGGTATCTCATTTCTGTGCTTTTTAGATCCTATATAGAAACAGTATAAAGTGAAGATGGAACAATGCTGCAAACAGTTACTTCCAGTTGCATGTCTAGATATGCATTATATTGCATTGTGTAAAAACAATTTAATTGTAAAGGGTCTCTAGTATTATAGGATCTGTGTGAAATTCCAGTACTTTGTTGCCAAATACTCATTTAGTGTCTTTTGCCATTTGAATAAAGTTTAACTGCCTTGTATGAGGTAAAAATGGTTGTAACAAAAATGCAGGTTGAAATCAAGCCTTCAAAAGCATTAAACCCACATTAATATTTGCTCTATCTAGTGCCAGATGATTTTACTCATTAGTTAATTACTGTAATACTGCAAGTGAACTGTTTAACAGAACTCGTCTATCTGTATACATGGTCATTACTCCACTGTTGTCACTGCTTTGTTTTTAGGAGCCGACAATTTAACTTTTAAGGGGGGGGGGGAGTTGAGTTTGAAAAAAAATTCCTGCAAGGCTATTCTGAACAAAAAAATACCTGCACTAACAAACTGAGGGAAAAATATCCTGCCCCATTATTTGGTGGGAAAATGTTGCAAAACACCATGGTTGCAGGGATCGATTTGACCAGTCACAGAAGATCAGCTGGTTTGATTTTCAGGGACTAGTGTAAGGTTAATTTCTTGTTGGAAAACTCCTCAAAGTGAGCTTCAAGAAATCCAAAATTTTCTGGGGGGGGCATGCCCCCAGACCCTTCTAGAGGCTCCCACCTTTGATGGTCGACTCGGTTGTCTCAGAATCCTAGGTATCACTATGGCCTGATCTGCTGCCCTATGGTGCATACTTATTAGTTAAACTATGCATACATATGCTGCAAGTAGCTGCAGCAACACATACTTGCCGACTGGAACTTCTCCAGGTCCCCCGCTAAATATGTCCCTTCCAGTTACACATCCTTACAGGGCCTTTGCTAATAATCATTTTGAAAATCATGCAGACCTTTATCATTTAATCCATGACAAACTGCAAAGGATGAAGATATTACCCATATTTTCCTGCAACTTATCCAATATATAGTTCATTAAATACGCCTTCGTCCATTTAGTACTACTAAATTGTAAATTTCAACATACTAAAACGCTGGTTTCTGACCATCAGAATTCTGTCAAATCTTCCCCAAAGTCCAGGAAATGGCACTTCAGAGACTTTACATTTAAAAATTTCCTCGGACCTTCGGCCCTCGCTTTCAGCCCCCCCCCCCCAATCGAAAAGAGCTTCCTATGGCCCTGCTAAGAAAGAGGCCCTGAACCAAATGTTATATATCTCATAGCAATATGTATTATTAAAAGCAATGCATGAAGCTAGAAAACTCAACAAAAGATCCATACTCCCCTCACAGAGGAAATTTCTGCCGTCCGGAGGGGAGAAAAATTTGTTTCTGATAACAGTAAAATGTATTAGGACATCCGAAGGGGGTAGGGGGGTTAACTTCCTATTTCCTCTGTGGGGGTGGTATGGATGTTTTCTGGAATGACCCAATAGTATACGCTATTGCAAAAAAATGTTGCGAAAGAGAGTGGAAAAAAAATCATACATGGTGATGGGATAGAAAAAGACGTGCACATGATCCCAGAAAAAAACTCCCTGCCAGCAGTAAATCACCCCCTCCCCCCCCCCTCAAAAGTTAAATGGTCGGCCCCTCAATTCATTCCTTTCTTAATAGTTTTGTCTTTTTATTGTAAAATGACTAAAGTAAAAGTACTGTTACTGTAAAATTACTAAAGTAAAAGTTTGTAAGCAGTACTGTAGTGTATTTTAATGCAATTGTAATGTGTGTAGGTGTGTCAAGGCAGCAGTCAGTCTCATAAAATATACATATTATGCTGTTTATTAATTGATCTGTATTTTTGAGGGCAGAACATATATTAACAATGTCACAATTTCTTGAAACCTAAAAGCCTGATTTACTCCATGAAGAAAAGACAAAGCTAAAATGATCTCAGCAGGTTGCAGTATTCAGTTAACAAACAATGTTTTATAACCAATACATTTTTTTATGATTAGGCTGATAGATTTCACACAGATCCTATAATACTAGAGAACCTTTACAATTAAATTGTTTTTACACAATTATGCAATATAATGCATATATAGACATGCAACTGAAAGTAACTGTTTGCAGCATTCCATCTTCACTTTATACTGTCTCTAATAGGATCTAAAAAGCACAGAAATGAGATACCATTATTTTACAACTTTCAATTTCTTTCAAATTTATTAATTTTAAATTAATCTGCTTCTTTGGAATAAAACACCATTGAGGTCTTCTCAGAAGAGTGATAATTAATCATGACTATGACTTTAATAAGGAACATATTACACAAGCAGGGATGGGATGGTATATATTCTCACAAGGCATTGCTTTTAAGCACCCACCATTAATATAAATAAGATCACTACAACGCACCTGCTATTCTTTCTACCATCCTGAATCATTTGTTCCTTTAACAAATCCCACAAGCGATATAATTTGTTTGCGTTGATTAGGTCGATAGAAACAAATATGAGGTGATATGAGTATATTATGATCTTGTCCATATAAAATTCACCATTTCCAAAACAATAAAGTTCATGACCAATTTCTCATGTGTTAACTTATGTTCTCATACATCATTAGATATTCATAGCATTTCGGCCAATGACATGGTTTAATTTACATCACGTGTATCTATCTGGATACCCCGTCAGACCAGGACTTTAATTACTTCAAGTGGGAAGGGCTTTGAACAATAGGGAAATTGAGGCGTAAACAAAAGATTATGCAAATATATTTAATTGCTATGTTTAGAATTATTTCTAAATACAGTAAGTTGTATTTAGAAATTTATTCTAACTACACTTTATAGCTAACACTTTTCCTAAACGTTTGAAAACTACATAAATATAGGAAAACCAACTTTTTTACCGACTATCATAATAAACAGCGCTTTAAACACTATAATGCAGCAACTTACCAGTAATGTTTACCGTCTATAAAATATATATTCACTTCGGCTCTTTCATTTTCCACCAGATAGCGCCTTATCGCACACACAATCTGATATATCGTTTTTCGGATCCCCAACCTTGTCAGCGGAGCGACAATACTGTGCACAATGCTGTGCTCAACACTTTCTGGTTCTCGAAACCGCTTTTTCTTATTTTATAAGAAGATACCATGCTCTTTTGCCAACAAAATTCATCTATTCACGACGAAAGCGAACTGAATGCTTCGTTGTGCTTCATGCAAACTTTCAAGCGAATGTAATCGTTAATGCCCACGCACACTTTTTTGAATATCTAATATTTTCATGCCTCATTGCTATGAAAGTCTAATGATGTGTGAGAAGCAATTTCAAATCCTCGTTAGTGTTTTAAACTTGGCTTCCAAATCCCCAGTGCCATGAACAATCATACATGTCCAATACTCACGCAAGAATACCGACGGAAAAGATTATTTACCGTCGGTAATATATATTTTCGTTTCGTGGACTCCAGCTGAGCATGGATATAGGCACGCGCTCACCAAATGGCCTTACCATCGGTACCGTCCTGCATAGATTAAGAATTAAACAAACTCGAGATATCTTATATTCATATATATACTGCTGTCAAAATCATATCAGGACATATAGGATTTTTCGTTCTCGTCAATAACCCGCAATTGATTTACCATCGGTATTTTCAACTGACAACTATAGAGTATAGTCCTGTATAGATTAAAACTTAAGCAAACTCGTGATGTCTTATGATTCATATACCGCTCTCAAAATCATATAGGATTCTTCGTTCTCGTCAATAACCCGCAATTCATTTACCATCGGTATTTTCAACTAACAACTATATAGTCCTGTGTAGATTAAGACTTAAACAAACTCGCGATCGATATCTTATGATTCATATATACCGCTGTCAAAATCATATATGCATGGATGTCGGGAATGCCGTTAGAGGCAAAATGTTAAGCCAACACAGTCACAATAGTTTTGGGTTTTTCTCTAAATCACTTTACAAATCACAAAATCTCTAGGTCTAAATTCACAGTCTCAACAGTTACGCTATCACTTAATCACTACTAAATTTGATACTTTACTTAATTAACTTATGACGCATGCATTATTTGATTGACAGTTCTTAATAACTAAATATATATTATCCTAATTAACTAATATTACCACAATTCTCAACATGGATTCTTCGTTCTCGTCAAGTCTTCGTCAATAACCTGCATTATATCACACTTGCGTCGGTTTTCTTTGTTCGTCCGAGGTTTATAACTAGCTTATAGACCTTGAATAAAGGATTAGATTAAACTTGTAGACAAAACGCGAGAATTTTTCATTAAAAATTTTTGAAAATGACAAAATATGTTGGAAAACCTCCGCAAGTGTGATATAAGTTAGTTATAAACCTCGAAAGTCGGTTTATAACTGATATATTGCCCCTCGGACACTACGCGTCCTCAGGTCAATATATCAGTTATAAACCTCCTACTCGGTTTATAACTCTTACATAAATATATTATTAGCATATATTCTGTTGCATCTTTCTTACAACCTATATACCAAGACTTAAACAAACTCGCGATATCTTATATTCATATATACACTGCTGTCAAAATCATATCAGGACATATAGGATTCTTCGTTCTCGTCAATAACCCACAATTGATTTACCATCGGTATTTTCAACTGACAACTATAGAGTATAGTACTGTATAGATTAAAACTTAAACAAACTCATGATGTCTTATGATTTATATATATACCGCTGTCAAAATCATATATGGATTCTTCGTTCTCGTCAATAACCCGGAATAAATATATTATTAGCATATATTCTGTTGCGTCTTTCATACAACCTATACTAAGACTAATTAAACAAATTCTCGATGTCTTATGATTCATATATATATACCACTGTGAAAATCATATATGGATTCTTCATTCTCATCAATAACCCGCAATAAATGAGGCTTTAATTTCATACAACTTATAGTGTACTAAGATATCTACCATCGGTATTTTCAACTGATAATTATTCTCGTCAATAACCCGCAATAAATGTATTATTAGCATATTTTTGTTGCGTCTTTCTTACAACGTATACTAAGATTTAATCTTCGTTCTCGTCAATAACCCGCAATTGATTTAACATCGGTATTTTCAACTCACAACTATATACTCCTGTATAGATTAAAACTTAAACAAACTCGCGATGTTTTATGATTCATATATATACCGCTGTCAAAATCATGGATTCTTCGTTGTCGTCAATAACCCGGAATAAATATATTATTAGCATATAATTACTGACGGTCATAATAACCTATTGTTTTCTCTCTGCGAATATCAGCGAATGTCGAGAAGTTTTAGCGTTCTTCTGAAAAACGGGAGCGGTCTTTTTTGATTGTAGGGAAATTCCCAGGGGTAAATGTTTATACGGGCTAAAATAGCACACAGCATTATTAAAAATAATGCAGCGTGCACACAGCATTATTACACTTCCCGAAGGGCAAGTGTCATAAATCACCAGTTTTCTGTCGTGTTTGTCGTTTTCGTCGTCGAGAAATGGAGTTTCCATCAGCGCATCGCAGGCTCAAAAATTATGTGCATCTATGGATTTCTATGGATAACATATGTTTTCTCAGTATGTGCATCTATGGATTACATATGTTTCTTTCAGTTAACCATGGGATAACTTAGGACATCTATGTCTAAAAATATATATCCCACGACGCTTTTTTTAATTTTGTATTTTTGCATGAAACTTTCCATGGATTTATGGCACTTTTATTGCTGGAAAAGATCCCTACCACACATCGTGTGTTGGATAGGTATGTTCTACAAACCTTTACTCACTGTTAAGTCAATTTTATGTTGTAACTTGTGAATTATTAAAGCGTACCAAAGTCACAGTTGCCGATTGATTTGAATATCAAAAATGACCTTGAATGTTGTCACGAAAATCTTTCCTGAGCTGCAAAATGAGATTTTAATCAATTTTAGGTCTAATTTCCATCTAAACTAAAACAATTATTCATTAGAAATTCATTTTATTCAAGTTTTAATGACATGTACAGTTTATTAAACACGAGGTTTATAAACAAACGAGAAACTTAATATTTAATTATTTATACTTCAATACTTCTCACTTCATGAAATCCCGGCTTCCCGAGTCCCAGGGCATATACCGGGTATAATAACTGGGATTTAACTCGGTTTTACTGAGTTTAGGTCTTAAGATAATATATATAATTTAAATTTCACAACTGAACAACATTTTTAATTAACCTGAACTTTAACACTTGTGAAATATTAAAATCCCTGCCTAGTCCCAGGCTTTTCAGGTTTTCAAATGACTATTGTTATGTATCAGCCTGGTTATTACAGTCACAGTTCGTATACCATAAGGGGCCACATCTATACTCATGTTGCCACACATAACGTCGAATCAATGTTATGAGTGGGTGGGTTAAACGTCAAATCCTTGAGGTTATCTTGTCGCAATTTGACTATTGTTCTTAATATTATTACAGAAAAACCTTTCTATTATAAATTTTCACATTTAAGTTTATAATATTAATATAATAAATATACAGATGAAAAAAAACTTAAAGGTGCCCTACAGTCCGCATGTAAACAAAGCCTTTGTTTACATTTTTGTGTCCAAAATATTAAGCTTTATTCGACAACTATTTATATTTTCAAGCTTCTAGAGTATAATAAATGATCAAGAAACATCAATCAGGCTTTTCAAGAACCCAAAACATAGTTAAACTGTTTGTATCATAAAAAGTGGGCTCCTTTGTGCACATGCGCAGATCGGACTGTAGAGCACCTTTAAATTCTTACGGGATGTCGACAATGTCACGATCTCAGTTAACATGGTTGTATACGGCGTTGTTTTGGCGCCAAAAAAAATTGTGCATGTTTTATTTTGATTCTGAGGTGGGTGGGTGGGTACAAACAATAACATTGATTCAACGTTATGCGTGGCAACATGAATATGGCCCCTAAGTATAAATCACCCCTGAACTAAAAAGCATGATTAGCCAATTAAATTAGAGAAGCAGGACATAACAAGCCCATATATGCATCAGAACTGCAAGACTTTGTTCTTGCACTTTATTGGCTTGCTTTGTCAAAGTGGTCCCACTTATAGTAGACGCACTGTAAGATCTTGGCTCGCCCTCATATAAACCCCTTTTTGAATGTTATGATGTGATTGATGCTGTGATGTGACTGATGTTGTCATGTGACTGATATGATGTAACTCATTTTATGATGTGATTGATGTTGTCATGTGACTGATGTTGACTTTGACTTCAATATCTATGTCGAGATTCTGCCGTAGATCCAATTGATTGCAACTATAAGGGTGAATGGTGCTGATGTTTGTAAAAAGCATTTGAAGGTTTCAATTAGCCTGGCCAATCAACGTGAGGGTTCCAAGTTAAAAGTGATGGCTGATCAGATTAAATCTATCAAGTACTCTTGACAAACATTGAAGTTTCATGTGAGAATAGACAATGTTTTTATCAACGTTGTTCATCCTTAATTGCAATTGACGGTATAGTAGCTGGTACTAGATCAAGGTACAGTAGCTGTCGCCTCTGAATCATATTTTTTTATTTTTTTAGACACAGTTTTGGGCAAGATCATGTTGCATATTTTCAATCACTTCTCTTTGAAATAAGCCAACCTTTTGTTTTACTTTTTTTGTTTGTAAATATCAAGATGAAAAAATAAATGTTTAACTTTAAGTGATGAAAGTTACTATTTTGTTATGAAAGTTACTTTTATATTTGACATACATGTAAAGAAATATAAAGGCAAATTGCCCCCTATTTCCTGGGCCTCCCTCAAAGCGGCTGTGTCATGACACAGCAATACAATTCTGCCAAAGCCTTAGAATCGCACCTAATTTATGCTAGGAGCACGAGTTATTGCTATTTTAGTCATTTTATGCTATTGGATATAGTGAAGTACTTATACCAAAGTCAATAGAACTTAGTTCTATTAACTGTGTTTATACTAAAGGACAAGGTTCATTTTAATTTATCATCAAAATTGTCTCATGAATGCCTTTTACTGTCTTAGATGTATGCTGTTAACCAACTAGAGTACCACTACCCTTTGTTTTCCTGAGACCTGAGGCTTTATAGCGTGCATCAATGTTACAGCGCTGTGTTGAGGCCAGTGTGAACGCCTGGGCAAGCGTCTTGTTTAAAATATCTGACAGATTGTACTTTAAGTATTTATAATTAAAAGTTACCGATTTAACTTTTGCTTTGAAGCTACAGTATCTGCAATGTATGCGTGAATTTGGGTCATTGCCTTCGGCTTTAATAGTATCTCAGTAGCAGATCTCTATCTAATCTTGCTGATGTGATCCCTGACATATTTTAATAAAACCAAGGTATGACCGAGGGTATGACTCGAAACTGTTCCACACAGTCATCTGAAAGTAGGGGTTCTACAGGTACCAGCTCTCCTGCATCCCCACTCCCTTTTCTATATTACATCACAGACATAGCACGCATGTACTCATTTTTGCGGGAAGTGTGAACGCCTGAGCAGGCGTCTTGTTAAAAATAATGCAGCGTGCACACAGCATTATTAAAAATAATGCAGCGTGCATCAGTGCACACAGACGTTATTCGCAATCCTGCGTCATCCTGCCAAGTACATGCGATAACGTGAACATCTCAAGATGACAGTGCTAAAGGCCCCTCATACAATATCATCGGGCGCCTGAAGCACTGCCAGAACGGTCACTGTGAGTCCTTTCAGCTCAACTTTATAGAGAAATAGTTTCGTTTGCGCTTGTGGGATTTTATCCTAGATATACGCATGTGCAGAACACACCATAAGTTCTATTCCCGTGTTTATCCAGTTTAATATTATACACTCTTTGAATTAACCTTATCATTAATGATAATATGTAAACTAGAACACAATAATTGACCTCCGCTTGTGGAGATTTTAATTTAGGCCCATTAATTAAACTGAAATCTGTTCTATCACGATGCATTACATGCATGTCCTCACAAATATCTAGTGTAACGTTGGATAGATTCATTGTCATACGGTCCCAACAAGCAGCACGTAGTCTTCCAGCTATTAGTTTGTAATAGCATAGTTGCGCTCCCATTTAAAAATGGACAAACATGCCCTACTTGGAATCAGCGTATTTAAGCTAAAACATTTGCTTCATTGGTTGTGGGATGTAAAAGCTTGTTGCACATGCGCACTTTTTACGCTTTAATCGGTTACGCATGCGCATCTATCATTTAACGTACCACAACAAAAACGCTAAATATATTAGTATAAAATTGGAGACTGCACGTGCGTAATTTAAATGATGCGGCAACTCAGGGATCGGATGATAGACTATTGACGGCTCTGAGCCAGGCGGTGATCGCACTACGACCGCAATGCATCATGAGTAAAATAAAAAATTCACTCATTAGCGTTCTGACGTTCGAGGTGAAAACACTGTGCGCGGCCAAGCGATGGGTATATAAAATTGTCTTTTGCCCTTCTTGAAAGAATCAACAGTGGCAGTACATGTCAAATAACTTCTGGAAAAGTTTGTGCAGTCGATGCATCCTGCTAGCAGACTGCACAAAGCGTTGGCTGTGAGTTTCAAAGGTTTGGCGATGATCGCAAGTATGTTTGTTTTAATTTATTTATATGTTTACTTATTGGTTTGTACAGTGTTTCAATCGCTAAACTTATGTATATTCTATTTACTTTATTGTTCTTATGACTGTATTGTTATTATAATTATTATGCAAATGTTTCAGGGTTGTGGACACACGGTAAAAGTATGCATAGACACGGAAACTTTTCTGCAATATTATATTATTTAATACATATACAATATACAAGCTACTGTAAAATTCCATGCAATTTTAGTTATGCTTTAATAGAATTTGCCCATCATTTTAGTACTTCCAATGCCATCATAGGTCACAATTTCTATAGTTTGACTACACAATCTTACCTAAAAACTATGGGATGAAAATCATAATCTTCACATATTTTGTATGCCATGCCAATTCAATTTTTGGTATGATCACAAATATTGTAAATATTATGCAACATTGAATAAAGATGTTGAGGGGTAGGGGATAATAATGTGACTGAGGTGCTGTTTATATGATCTCGGGTAATAGGGACACTCTCTACCCTCCGAGCTACCCTGGGAGAGGCAAAATTATGTTCATTATATAACATTTAAACGCAAGTGTTTATATGGAAAGTTTTCAACTCGTCTGGGCTGGTAGGGTCACCCTGGCAGTAGGGACACCCTGTTTACGAAACAGGGTTACCCTTGTAGGAGGGACAACTTTTGTCCATGTGTTTACATGTTTGTCTCGGCTTCCATGGATAACTTTTCATTCCCTGATTCCCAGACCTTCAAACAAATAACAGGAGTCACAATCTCGTACTTAGAGCCATTCTCGTAGGAAGAGATTAAATGTGCAGTAAAGTTGTCTCGGGTGGATTGGGTGTCTCTAGTATCCAAGATCATATAAATACAGTAGCGCCTAAGTAATAAAAAATCATTGCAATGGCAATTTGCAGCTGGCAGAAAAACACCTTGCATAACAATATATGGAGAGTAAGAAAAATGATGTGGTTTAAATTGAACCACATACTATCTAGTTTTCAAGAACTTTGTTCTAGCCTTCCACTCACTAGAATTTACCCAAAAAATTTTTAAAAAATTCCAAATCCTTACACCTTGCCTATACCCCTCCCCAGAATTTACATTTTATTGGTGCACGGGAATGTCACAACAATTTATAATCCATGCCAATGCCTTGCTAATCAGACGTTTGATCAATTTGTTTTGCAAAATTCAAATTCCTGTTTTTAAATGACACCCCTTTTATGTACAAATGCATAAAAAATTATAAAGAGTAAATTGGAAACTAGTTGTGTGCAGTAAATAACAATTTGTTATTATCCACCTTTCAGCTTTGCTGTGAAAAAGATATTCAATTCAGTACATAATGGCACCATATGAAGCAGATGCACAAATTGCATTTATTGTGAATAATGGATATGCTGGTTTTGCCAGCCTCGTCCCCAGGCGCTTTGATTTCAGGCTGCGGTTTTGCAGTGTCTCAAGATTCAGACCTTGTTGTATAGAGCGTTTGCACTCATTCCCCACGGGCCAACTCAACAAAAGCCATGGCGGCCATGTTGGTGTTCCAGACAAGAGTCTAATTAAAATTATTTTGAATTGGAACACCAACATGGTGGCTGTGACGTCATGTGCAAATGCTCTATATCAGTGTGAAAAGGTACAGCATGTATAACAATAATTAAAATGGGATGTTTTTGTTTGCATTTCAATGATGATGGTGGTCATGTATAGACTTAGTAAAACATTGTTCAATGAAGTGTTATAAAATATATGAATAACAAATTTATTGTGATTGTATATGCTTTATAAACAGCACAAGTGTAGTGGGTTTACAGTGTTTTAACAGTTTTTCTACATAACTCACAGCAGCATTCTTAGAACTTCCATCCACGCCAGCCCAGTTTGTGTTTATAGGGAGAAAGTTTTTTCAGATTGGGAACCAGGTCAGCCTGGCTGTTCAAATATATAATTATGCAAAGTAGTTCATACCATAACATAATTAATACACTGTGTGCAACTATTGACATGGGTGTCCTGCTTTTAATGGGCTGGCCTGGGTGGGGTAAAATTTACACAGAACTATTATTTTCAACATTGACTTGGTGAATGCCTGGGTATAATGCTGTACACTATTTGTGTGAGACACTATCACTGGACACTATCTGTATTATGCCTGTACATGTACATGTATCTGTGTTATATTTACATCCGTAGTAAGGCATTTTGCAGCAATGTGGACTACAGTATGCATGTCATGTTTCAGGTGCTATTTAAAGCTACAAACAAATGGTATGGGTAACTTGGTGGAAATGGCAAAAATTTTAACACATCTAAAATTAACCAAGGAAAAGTTTACTGAGTCATTGCCAGTTGCTCCAACTGACTATAATACAAGAAACAGTTCCAACAAGCACAAATGGTTTTTCACCATCAGACAGTCATTGATCCTGTCAAATATGAAACAGTCCCATTATTAAAGTCTGTTCTTCGCCTCTTCGGTTGTCCAACAGTCTGCCATTGGTCTTGCTCATTTTGACACACATTATTTTTTCCATTTGAAAATGTTTTTTTGCTTCTCTTTTGCGTTTATTATTTCTTTGCCGCTTTGTTTTTTGTTTGCCTGGCGTATTCCCCTCTGGGATGCACGAACGCTTCCCCAAAATAGCGGGAGAACATGAACTCTGGACAAGAAGACCTGAAATTAGCAAAGGAAATATCATGATTTAAAAGCCCAAAAAAGATACAATATTGAGGGGCGCCATTAAATATGGTCACAAATAATGATCATAGATTATGCCAATTGCAATTTTAAATGTGATGTGTGAACGGTTAACCTGTGACATGAAAAAGTAAACAGACCAGTGTATTTGGGGAAAATACACGAGCTTACAATCAAATGATATTTTTTATCGAATTCCAAAAATTATCGATTTGAAAAGTAACACAGCATAACAATATTACATGCAACTTCCTTTTTAAGAAAAAACAAAAAGTTTAAACTTTAAAACGTGGCAGAAAATAGAGCGCCAACATACCTTTCATCGTGCTCGAAATCCGCCATCTTGAAGAAAATATCCAAAATAATGCATTGCGGTCGTAGTGCTATCACCGCCTGGCTCTGAGCTAACTGTTGCTGTTCCTTGCACGATTATGTGTGTGAGGCACTTGCCTAATGCGTAGTCGTCAGGGATACAAAGCGGGCGATTAGTTAGTAATGGTACCTGTTGAAACAAAAGAAACCCGGGCAACTATGCTATTGTAATAGATAATTACTGAGGCCAACGGCGTTATTCGATATATTGCAGCCGAAGGCCTCAGCTGGCTGCAATATATCGAATAATGCCGTTTGGCCGAAGTAATTATCTATTAAATATTCTGTTGCGTCTTTCATACAACCTATACTAAGACTAATTAAACAAATTCGCGATGTCTTATGATTATACCACTGTGAAAATCATATATGGATTCTTCGTTCTCGTCAATAACCCGCAATAAATATATTACCTATTGCATATATTCTGTTGCGTCTTTCATACAACCTATAGTATACTAAGATATTTTATATTCATATATATATACCGCAACAAAAATTATAAATCATATATGGATTATTACCGTATATTCTGTGGCGTCTTTCTTAAACGATCGAACACGCAAGGAATTATCATTTCCCGTTCCTATACTAAGACTTAACATGAGAAACTCGTGATATCTTACATTCATATAGGCTACAGCTAATTCAAACTCAGAGATCAAAAGGATAGTGCAAAGTTGATATGACAAATGATAATTAAGATTTATGTTGATTCGCATAATGTAAGAAATAGGATTGATGCATCTATAAGGAAGTTGTTTGGCTTTGTTTTTGTTGCATGCCATATATGGCATGCAACTTTCATATAGCTCTAAATTTCGTGTCGTCGTGTTCAGTGTGCGTACCGGTCGTAAATCACGTGGTAGATTCGTAAAGTACGAGTGTACGGCAAATACCGAGGTTTTCCGACGAGCAAATTCATGCCGGGTTTTCGTCGAGGAAACGCAAAGAAATACTGATTATTCGCCGAAAATTTACATAATTGAGCGCCTTACTGAAAATAAACCGAGGTAGGTAAAGCTTTACTGTTTTTAACTTACCTTGTATTTTGTTATTTGTTGTGATTTTGCAGCCGTTGTGCTCGCACTGATTATTTATCAATTATGAGGCATTTAATATATATTTTATATATCATGAAAGCCTCAAAGCCCATTGAACGCTATCAAAATAGTCGATTTTTATGTACTCAAACTGAAACGGAGCCATTGTGCTCGCACTGATTATAGGGACCTTTAGCTAGCAGGACGGCGAAGCGGCTATTAATACAATAAAATTTATGACAGTGTAGAAAGAAAATGCATAATTAAAGTCCCTTGGGAGTTTTAGACGTCGTCCTTCCTCTGTTTACAACAGCAAACCAAAGCTTTTCACGTTTTGTATACAACGTCTGCCTTTCAAGCATCGAGAAGTCGTCCTCGGCAAATTGGCTTAGTAGAAGCCTCAACTATAAACCTCTGTCTTAACCTTCTTAAACTGCAATAACTTCATACAACGGATAATACCAAACATGTTCTTAAAGTTACTTATTTGAACGAGTTTGTTTTGGCCGTCGTCGTCGCGTTGCCGTCACCTACTTGCTAAAGGTCCTTTTATATATTGTGTGCAAAACTTCAAAACTACAGCACAATAGCACATTTTGTAAATAACATGAAATAGCAACCATTGTGAAGTACGCATAAGATTCAACATGACATTCAACATGACATTCGATATAGTGTAAATTAACTCATTTCAATCACTCAAATTTCTATTCTGTGACTCAAAACGTCAAAATGATAAATAATAATCATTTTCAATCTATTACAGTAATTTTTCCTTTAAAAAGTTACAATAAAGCTTAATCTTAAGGAAATAACGTTATTAGTTATAAATTTGTGAAGGAAATCTAACAGTCAATCGCTTTCGATAAAACCTTAACCCACCTTGACCTTGTTAGTGTTATTATTACCGTCGCTTGCAACTAACTATTAACGGTCGCTTATAAAAACATTGCCTATTCGCGTGTTTCTGCTGGGGTCTACACCGTAGGCTAATTCGTGTGAGAATCTTAAGTTTTCTTATTTTGACATAATAGCTATTTTCAATAAATATATTGATATTAAACTTATTGAATCAATATTTTAAGTTTCACGCCAGTTGTACCAAAGGTTATAAGCGCTATAGGCTATAGCGCATCATAAGTTTCAGATGGCATGCAACATGTACGCACTGCGTACCTATTTTTGTACGCACTGCGTACCTATGTTTGCCACGACAGTAAATTTTGTTGTTTTCGCATGGATAATTTTCCATGGCTTAATTCCTTGAATGGTGGCTTTAATCCAGATCTTTTTTCTTTGTCAGTTTAATTCAATTTTCTACCCATTTTCCGTTGTACGTGTAATACAAAACAAAATAAACCGCCTTCGAAAATCGAAATGAAACAAAAATGAACAGCTTTTACTGTAAGGGCCTGTTTATATAGAAGCCGGGCTGGCCCGCTTAGCGAGACAGACCGATAAGCGAGATCTCGCTGTGTAGTTATTATTATAGGCATTTTGTAAAAATTGTCGTGCGTTTATATGGACAAGCGGGCTGGCCCGGTTGCCGAGATCTTGCTTGAAAGAGGCAAGATCTCGCTTACCAGGATGGAAATTTCTCCATATAAACACTCGCAAACGGGCTAGCCCGGTTGCCGGGATGAAAGTTCAAAGATATCGCCGCAAGCTATTTTTAACAACTGTCAAAACAACGTCAATGTAACAAAATTGTCCCGGCAAGCGGGATGAAATTTTCTCATATAAAGTTATAAACACAAGAGAAATTCATCTCGCTTACCGGGCTGTCTCGCTAAGCGGGCCAGCCCGGCTTCCATATAAACAGGCCCCATGATATGCAAACAGGACTATGGCCGACATCTAAATATTTCTCACTAATACAATATTTTACAGTTTATCAATGAAATTGCCATAACTGCATATTAAAGTGAGAAATACCAATAGTTTGATAAAAGCTTGGAATGACTGATTTTATAAAACGTCTTGGAAACAATACGAACTGACATTACTGCTTGACTACAGATTACGCTGTCACCGAGTACAGAAATTTCTGCTATTAAAAATATTATACTTCACCACAAACACTCGATAGTTTATATACAGACATTTATAGTTCACTAGCTGGCTCTCGCCGGCTTGGCTGGCATGTTACCACTGGAGCAAAATTTCAATCTTATTTTATTATTTACTATTTATTGGGCCATGTAAATCTTGCTCTATCGCGATATAATAATACAAGAATAAGCTAGCTGGTATAGACTGAGAGCGGTCTCTCCTTTCCGCGGGTTATATCGCGATATAATAATACAATAATAAGCTCGCTGATATAATTCAGCTGCTGACTTATAATTTTATATCAAAACTATCCACTGGCATCTATTCATGTATACATCGCTCCGTATCTTTGATAGATAAAGCACTGTGCTATAATACTATCAACCTCAGTTGTAATACACTCTAGTCTACACGATTTCACACCGCCGCTCAAAAGTCACTGCTCGTCCATGTCCGCCATTCTAAAACGTAGGTACTAAAGTAAGGAACGACCTACAACGACCTACAACCATCTACAACCACCTACAACGAGCCTACAACGATCTACAACCACCTACAACGAGCCTACAATGAGCGTACAACGATCTACAACCACCTACAATGACCCTACAACGATCTACAAAGATATACAACGGCCCTGCAACGACCTACGATCTACAACGACCCTGCAATGATCTACATAGCGACCCTACAACGACGTACAACGACCCATGTTGAACGTCGCGATGCACGGCGATCATAACCTAAGTATCAGGTTCTATTTTACAAATAATAGCCTGAGCAAAGTTTATATTCAAACTGTCGCAGGAGAAATTTAAATTTCACACAACGATAACAACAATCTAATATAGTAAAATATATAAACAAGAATAGTATAATCTAGATAGATAGATAGATAGATAGATACTATAGTTTATTTAAAAGAAAAATTACATAGCAGCCAACCGGCTGAATTGCGTAATTTGAATATTACATGTGTTGGAAATGTCAAAAGTTAAACTATGTAATGATTAATATATATTACAATAAGAATACTCAAACTAGGAACTAAAAAAAGTTAAAATTAGGTCTTAGAGTTGTAAGTTAAATGTTAAAATTACGTCTTTAAAAACGTTTTCGCACACATTGCTGGGATGAATTAGTGTCTGAATCTGTCCGTGTGAATTCGTGGAAGATCATACTCATGGTACGTAAGATTTAGATTGGGACCATGTCTTGGCAGTAAAAGACTGAAGAGTTTGTGCGAGCGTTCTGAGATTCTTTCAAACTGGTTATCGCAGAGTTCCTGACATCTGTTATGTAAGGTGGTTAAACCGCCAATTGGCCCATATTGGCATCATAGGTTTTACTCAGGTCAATGATTGATAACGCTCTCTTTTGTACTCTCTCAATATCAGCAATCAGGTACTGGGGGCAATGCGCACCAACCAATCAAATGACAGATTAACAAATCTTTTGTCTCGTAGACAAATCAGATTTACAATCGAAATACGTTTGACTACAATGGTCAGTAGCAATTCATTATTGCGGTCAATCAGGTGGAACTGGAGGTCATTATTCTTAAAATAATAACCTCCTTTTCTGCCTCAATGACCCTAATAATAACCTGCTGTTCTATCTCACTGAGATAGAACAAAAAACAATGAAAATATGCACGAACTCCTCGGCCCTCGCGCTTCGCGCTCGGTCACTATTTTTAAGAAGGCCTCGGAGCTCATGCATTATCCTATATTTAGGCCTGATCGCAGGGGGGGGCAAGAGGGGGGGGGGTCTCGTCACGAAATCACGAAGATCATTTTTCGATTTCACGAGTCACAAAAACAAAATTTCAATTTCACGATTTTTAGAAGCACAGAAATGTAACAAAGTCTGCAACCATTTAACACATACTGACTTTAACATTAGAGCCGTTTAAAGGACTATGGAAATCATTGCGAGGCATTACGGAACATTACGAGCGTCGTACGATGGTTCATGAAGTTTACAAAGAGGTACGAAGGTATACGATAACGACGTTTACCAATGAAACGAAGAAGCCTCAAGAAAGACAACTGCGGGAAGCAAATTTATTCATTTTTCCCCATAATATTAAATTTAGGCCGAGTTTTAAACGTAAACATTCACAAGTTAGGGTAAAATATTAGTAAATTCAAGACCCTAGCTAGCATTTTAGCTCTTCACGATTCACGGCACGCATGTTAATCACAATTCACGGAATGGCATTTCTTTAAATCACGAAGCACGAATAATTGCTAATCACGAGTCACGAAAATACCCTTGCTCCCCCCCTCATCGCAGATTATGGCGATCACGACTTTTGAGTGATGATATTTATAAATTTTCATTTACTTCGGGACACTTCGGCACTTCGCGCCAAATTGTAATTTACCGTGCGACATGGCATGCTGCTTCACAGCCATTAAATATACTAAAATTTCGGAAAATATTTAATACATACGAGACGGGTCATTGTAGGTGGTTGTAGCGTCGTTGTAGATCGTTGAAGCATCGTTGTAGGTGGTTGTAGGTGGTTGTAGATCATTGTAGCGTCCTTGTAGGTGGTTGTAGATCGTTGTAGGTGGTTGTAGGTTGTTCCTTACTTTAGTACCTACGCATTCTAAAATGATAATATATATTCTATGATATGAGAGCAACGTGTATTATGCATGTGTATTGATGTTGCAGGGGGGCATATCATATAATAACAAGTGCTTGAAATGCAACAGTAATTTCGTTATAACTTCACTAAATGTCGGATAAATAAGTAAGAACATGTACCATCTGAATATAAATATAGATTGTTATAATCTACAAACAGCTATGAACGATTAGTTGGCCGAACGTCGCGAAGCTCTAAAACGTAATAAAAAATCATTCGCAAGCTCCCCCCGGATTGTTTACTCTATAGATCGATCGGTCACTGAATTGAATTTAACCTCATAACAATAGTGCAAAGCAACTTTGCACTAAAAAGGTTGCCCTTCCAAACTCTAAACTTTAGACCTTAAACTCTAAGGGCCAAAAGTGCAATGGGAACGCTCTCCATTGTAAGTATTGTAAATCTTGCATGGCTGTATATGCATGGGACAAGGATTATGACAATTAATCAAACTGTCTGTACCATTGTTGGTAGTACCAAAGTGAAAATGCTGTGCTGAGTGGTTATATTACTACCTTAAAAAATAAGGAGAAACTCGACGTTTCGAGCGAAGGCCCTTCGTCAAGAGTTAGTAGTTATGACAATTAAGCCTTTCTGACCGAAAACGGCAAACACCGCTGAGGCTCCCGGCGTTGCCCTTTTGCCGTTTAGAGTTTAAGGTTTAAGGTTTATAGTTAGTGAAGGGACAACCTTTTTTGAATTAGCTGTATACCGTATATATATATATAATATATTATTGTTCCCGCCAATATATAATATCGTATAATATCACGCTTATTGCGTCCCAGCATATACCGTCGCGTCCTATATCTCACAAATATGCAATATGTTACCATAATTATATGTCTGCATGCATGGTTATTAAACACACCGCAACATATTAATTTATATATATATATATATACCCTTCCAAATATCTTAAACATACAATATTACTGGTAATATATTGCTATGATATACTGTTCGTTTCTTCCTATACACAGCAAAAAATCATTTTCTTATTTTAAGAAAAAAAAAACTTGTTTTAAGAAAATTTTCTTGAAATAAGAAAATATTTTCTTGGGAGAATAACAAGAAAATTTTCTTAATAATTTATTCTTATTAAGAAAATTTTCTTGAGAGAAATTCTTAAATTGAGAAAATATTTTCTCGTTTTAAGAAAATATTTTCTCAAATCAAGAATTTTTTTTTAACCGATCCCCAATCCCAAACCCTTCTCTAACCCTAACCTCTAACCCTAACCTTTTGAGAGTTAGACCGGCTGCCGATAATATAGTCACTTTGTTTTTATTTCGTTTCCAAAATTTGAGCTCGTTTCAGTTTTATTGAATCGTTGAAGAGAATTTTCGCCCTCCGGAATTTTTATCCAAGCAGGAATAGTTCGCCATAGTTCGCGTATTCACTAAACGCCTGGTACCTAGTTTACCTTTTAGAACGCGGAGCATCGCGGGATAGCGTTGTTTTACATTTTTGTGAAAAATTTTATATAAATATCCATCATCCATGGCATTAAAGAACGCCTTCAAGGCAATTTAAATGGCAAATAACGATGGGAAAAGCATCAGAAAGTCCTTAAAATGTTGTTCAGATACCACATGCAGGTAAGAATAATTGTATATTTGACTTGTTATTTAAACAGATTCATTGCGAAATATTAATGTAGTGATTATGACTGTTTACTTGAGCGAAGTGTGAAAATATTCCATTGAATGTTTGAATTTGCCGCGTTCGTTTTGCATATAAAACATGCAAATATTGCTTTCAGGCAAGGGACGAAAGATTAAAATATAAATTCATATCTATTATTGTGAATTCCATACTAATTTACACACTAATATTAACAATTTGACAATATTAAATTGCCTTTGACATTGGCACTTTGCTAGACCTTTCAAATGTCAAGACTCAAGGCTATATAGTGATATGAAATAAGATATTATACATACGGATGTTTTTGAAGATCTGTTAGCATTTTAATACTTGAATAAGGATTGGAATTACAGGAGAATGACAGCATTTAATCTGATATTTTCAGTGTATAGATAGCTGAATAACTGAATTGCATCCTACTTTATTGTTTACTCTGTCTAATGCCAGAGGATTTTCCTACTTGCCTTGCCGGATAACTTGGCTACTGTAGAGAATGTTTAGTTTTCCCGACTTACTATACTTCACCCGGGAAACTCTGCAACCCTAGATAGAATGTATATGCCTTTCATTTAAAATAATAGCCCAAAAATACATACAAATCATTAGGTATGTTTATAGCTTTCCTCTATTTCTAGCAGCTTATTCTTGCCTATTTTGTAATCATGTTTTTTAAACCTTTTGAATGATCCAAATTGTGTTTGTATTTTGTCATTGCGCAGCAATAATGGGGTAACTTGATTTCATATAAATAGTCTGCTTTTTGTCCTGCCTGAGTGAGTAACTCACCTTGCCGGGTAACTCGCCTACTGATGTACCGATATCCATATTGGTGTATCAGTCACCTTTGAATTTCGTGAAATGACATATGTATTATCGGTATCGGCAAAGTATTGGTCTTTTATTATCAGTTATCAGAATATCTGTGAATTTCCATATATCGGTGCATCACTAATACAGTTCAAGATTGTGTTTATATGAGAAAATGCCATCCTGCTCGCCGGGACAATTTTGTTATGTTATCATTGTTTTGACAGTTGTTAAAAATAGCTTGCAGCTCGGCATCTTTGAACATTCATCCTGGCCCAGCCTGCTTGTGAGTGTATATGTGGAGAAATTTTCATCCCAATAAGCAACATTGTGTCATCAGAGCCAGCCTGCTTGTGGATCCATATAAACACATGATAATTTTTTCTAGATAAATATACCTAATGCAGTAAGATCTTGCTTACCGGGCTGTCACGCTAAGCGGTCCAGCCCAGCTTCCATATAAATACATTGTACAGCTGGTTTAAAGAACCATGAACAGCAACCGGAAGTAAACTATACTGTCAGTAACTGTGTGATATGGTATTGGACAAATTATTACATTTCCTAATATTGCAGCTTTGGTGCATGAATAAGGGATAATAGTCTACTGGGCACTTGCCACAAGAAAATGATAACTGAATCCAGGACATCTGTATCTGCCTACAGCCATGTCTCTGCTTAATAAAATTTATATAAAACATATGTAGTTTAATACTCCCTCTTTTGTCTTCTACCAATATGAACAGGTGATTGGCCGATTATAACATTAAACAATAAACCCTTTGTATTAGATAAGAATGATATTATATTATAAATAATATTAAATTAATTATATTAATGAATTATATTATAAATGAATTATATTATAAATAATAAGTCATGAAATTAATACTCGTCTATCTTTTTAACATAGACAGATTTTCATATTTTTACTGTGGTGCATGGTGCCAGAAATTTTAGGGGGGGGGGGGAGCCGTGAGCAGGTGACTGAAGCATCACAAAGTGTCACCATACCCCAGTAAGGTCTATATTCTAGAGGTGGAGCACTAGAGATGTGAGGGGGAGTCTAGAGAGCAGAAAACAAAGTATCCCTGGAGAAATTTAAAAAAAAATCATAATTCCTAGCTTTGAAAAAGTTTTTTGAAGTGGTCATATCAATGGATTTGGCATGTCTGATTGTCTGATGAGACTTGGGAGCGTTAAAGGTAAAATGAACCTAATAGGCCAATAATTTTACCAGTTTAATTATAAAGTCATTGACATTGTGTCGTTTGAATCCGAATACATTTTATGATGCAACTCCGATGTAAATAATAATTGGGGCATAAAGATTAAATATAGGCAAGTCTATTTTCTAAAAGCATTAAAAACTAAAAATAATGTTCGTAAAAAATCCAAATGTTCTTTCCGAGCAAGCTATTTGCATGAGAAGGCACTGCAAACTCTATTCAGGGGAGATAATAGAGTTTCAAAACTTTACAATTTCTCCAATAAACCAGTGAATGCACTGTCTTTTTCTATTTGAGTGTACGCCTACGTTTATTTTATATCATCAACACTCTGCGTGTTGGAGTGGACTATTTAATTATTTTTTATTATGCCAAATGTTGGGGGGGGGTGTTGAAATAGTTTTTTGGAGGGGTGGTCATTTTGTTTGGGGGAGGAGTTAGTGGTCATTTTGTTTGGGGGAGGAGTTATAGCTAATATTCCCACAAAATCCGTCTATGCTTTTTAATCTAGTTAACTTAGGTAACTGAGGAGTGACTCAGATTAGCAAGCAAGTCTCCAGGTCTACTGTTCTTGCAATTTTGTATATATATAGCTATTTCAATTAAGGTTGTCCCCCAAGCAAAGCAGAAAAGTCGAATACAAGCGCGAAAGGCTGCTGAAAATCGCTAATAAATTCATTTATATTTCTGTATACACCACATATAATACTTAGAGTGATGCTTACATTCTCAATATGTAGGTAAACTTTTACAGATTACTAGCTGTATAAGGATGTATATATGATGGATCTCCAGTGGCATTTGCATGATGTGTTTGGAACAGTGTTTAATGTGCATTATAAAGAAATCTATGGACTTTGAACAAACGGTTTGTCAGATAATATTGCTTGTCATGTGCAATCAGAACTACACCTAGTTGTGTAACAGTGCAGCTGAAAAAAGAACTTGTATAAATTGACAATAATTTGATGTTTTGTATGTTACTCTGAGTGTATATCCACACTGGGCAGGCTAAAAAAGTTAGCCTGACCATGGTGGGAATCGAACCCGCAATCTTTGGGACACTAGTCCAATGCTCTGCTAACTGCATAATACACTCAGAGTAACATCAAAAACAATATTCACCTGAGTACCTGTACATATAAACACCCAAACAACACATTCTTAGTAAGAAAATTCTTTTTAAAAAAAAATTCTTGACTTGAGAAATTATTTTCTTAAAATAAGAAATTATTTTCTTATTTTAAGAACATTTTCTTATTTCAAGAATTTTTTTTCTTGGGAGAATAACAAGAAAATGTTCTTAATAAGAAAATTCATTTTGGGAAAAATTTCTTGTTTTGAGAAATTATTTTCTTAAAATAAGAAATTATTTTCTTATTTTAAGAAAATTTTCTTATTTCAAGAATTTTTTTTCTTGGGAGAATAACAAGAAAATTTTCTTAATAAGAAAATTCATTTTGAGAAAAATTTCTTGTTTTGAGAAATTATTTTCTTAAAATAAGAAATTATTTTCTTATTTTAAGAAAATTTTCTTGTTTCAAGAATGTTTTTTCTTGGGAGAATAACAAGAAAATTTTCTTAATAAGAAAATTCTTTTTAAGAAAAATTTCTTGTTTTGAGAAATTATTTTCTTAAAATAAGAAATTATTTTCTTATTGTAAGAAAATTTTCTTATTTCAAGAAAACTTTTTTCTTGGGAGAATAACAAGAACATTTTCTTATTAAGAAAAAAAAATTCTTGATTTGAGAAAATATTTTCTTAAAATGAGAAAATATTTTCTCAATTTAAGAATTTCTCTCAAGAAAATTTTCTTAATAAGAAAAATTTTCTTAAGAAAATTTTCTTATTAAGAAAATTTTCTTGTTATTCTCCCAAGAAAATATTTTCTTATTTCAAGAAAATTTTCTTAAAACAAGTTTTTTTTTTCTTAAAATAAGAAAATGATTTTTTGCTGTGTCGGTAATAATTATAAGATTGTTTTATGCTAATTTTTGGCATTTTCACAAACAATATAGTTCAACGTTCAAACATCAATAGCGCAGTCAATATTGTATACAAATTCAAGTGCTATATATGAAAATCTAAGTTAGTCCTTTCTGAATGCAACGATCTTTATTTCATTGCGATAGCTTTTATAGCTTTTACGTTACATGAAATTAAACAGTATCCAGTTTTTTTTGGGACACCCGGTACATATACTGTAGGCCCTCTGCATAACGTCACAAAACTAATATGCAGACCTAGACACAGGCTTTTAGTCAGAAGGGCGTCCAGGCGTCCTGGGACGCCCCTAGAACAAAACATGGACGCCTTTGGATGCCCAAATTCTGGGGAAAAAGGGAAATTATTTTCAATTATTTCCCCAAGTATATTAATATATCTGAAACGAAATAGCTTCAATTCTCATTATTATTATACATTTGACATTTTGATCAATTTGATGGTGTACCTGGCTGAATGAAAATGTCGTAGTTAAGTAAAGAAGCATGGCGGCACAAAATCAGTACTCACAAAGCCAAGTGGAAAATTTCGAACGGGCTTGGAACATCAATCAGAACATCAATCAGTACTCACTTTACTGTAGATGTATCGTTGTACCAAAATTGGACGCCCTCTTTTAGGACCCTGGCTAAAAGCCTGCCTAGAAATAGTGCATCGCAGAGTGACATGAGTGCTTCCAAGCTCAGATGTATTAGTGCAAAACGTGCATTTATTTTGGAACTGTGATGTCATCATTTTCAGCAAGATTGAGACGCCATCTAGCACATACCTGACTAGTTGACATATTAAAATGCAAGGCACGACTGAACGTCTTGTCCATAAAGAATTCCGGAAGGTCCATTCCTGACTCAACAGCGATCATTTTTAAACCGAAGAAATGACGATCGAATGCCTCGCCATTGCACGCCTGAAACAAAGAATGGACGTTTGTTTTCCCAGCATGAGCTCCACCTATGAATTTACTATTTGAGTAAATTCTTAAACACGTCCGAATTTATCATTCAGTGATAAATTCGCGGCACATTTTGAATTTATCATAATAATTTTGAATTTATCATATATTCGCGGCACCTAACCCCAACCCTAACCACTAACCCCTAACTTTTTAAACTTTTTTTACTTTTTAAAACTCTTTTAAAACTTTTCCAAAAACTATTTTTTGGAAATAGTGGTCTTGCCTAATGCTTGTGGTTTCATGATTAACAACTCTATTGATAAATTCAAAATGTGCCGCGAATTTATCATAATGATAAATTCGGACGTGTTTAAGAATTTACTCATATAGTAAATTCAAAGGTGGAGCTCATGTTGTGTTTTTCTCCTTATTGTGCTCATTCATCCATTCCTTTAATCATTCATTCATTCCCGACCTTCTATCCATCCTTTCCTTTCTTGATCTTTCCTTGAACATTGAAAGAGCTAAACTAACTTAACACAGCTTTCATTATCTTTTTGTCTATCTTTCTACTTTCTTTTTGCTTTCCAGGTCCCATTTTCTCCCCCTATTTACACTTTTTTCCTCTTCTTCCTTGCTCCTACGAGGGTCTTGAATAAAGGGTAAAATCGGAACTGGCAGAGGTGTAACTTAACACTTGCCCGGGGCAAGTGATTATGGACCTTTAGCAAATAGGTGACGGCAACGCGACGACGACGGCCAAAAGAAACTCGTTCAAATAGGTAACTTTAAGAACAACATGTCTTGTATTATCCGTTGTATGAATTTATTGCAGTTTAAGAAGGTTAAGACAGAGGTTTCTACTTTATAGTTGAGAAGACTTCTACTAAGCCAATTTGCCGAGGACGACTTCTCGCGGCTTGAAAGGCAGACGTTGTATACAAAACGTGAAAATCTTTGGTTTGCTGTTGTAAACAGAGCAAAGACGACGTCTAAAACCCCGTCCCAAGGGACCCTTTAATTATGCATTTTCTTTCTACACTGTCATAAATTTGATTGTATGAAAAGCTGGGCATCTTTAAGTTTATGTTTTCATTGTCGGATGAATTTTTTATGGTGCATGTACTTGATTCAAATTTTATTTTTTGTGGGCCAAAGCTAGATCTGAGACAGTATAACATAGCTATATAGAGCAGTGGAAGAACGGGTCGACATGTGGTTCCCTTAATTTATACCCCCTGGCAAGTGAATTTCATTCAGGGCAACTAATTTTCATGTCCAACTTGCCCTGAGGGCAAGTGGTCAAAAAAGTAAAGTTACACCACTGACTGGGATTTGCGTATTTTTGGACTGGGAAAATGGATCTGGGTTACTGGGATTGGGAATGACAGACAAAAATGGGAATAAGAAAACCCAAATATTCCATTATAAAAATAGTTGTGTTGGACATTTCAGAGTTTAAATAACTTCAAGGTGAAACACCTGCTCAGGGAAATTTCTTTTAGTTTACAGTTAAAACTGGGATTTGGTAAAAAAAGATAAAGGTAAAAAAAGGGGGTTGGGAAATGGGGTCTAGACCCCCCCCCCCCCTTTACAGAGTGTCAGCACTTGTTTCCATCTACCAAATTGACGTGACGTCATTTTCGGAAGATGGAAGAGGTGTCACCGTAAATGGCTATGTAACTAACCCAAACCCCACCCCTACTCTAACCCATAATCGCAACCCTAACTATAACCCGAACCAAATTAAAATAAAAAAATCCAAAAAGAAAGAACTTTAGAAATTGATCAAATGACGTAAATAATGTCAGTTTGGTAGATGGAAAACAAGTGAAAACCTTTACAGAGCCATCTTCTACGTTTAATCTCAATTTCTAATAGAGAGTTTAATTAAGCTTCGCGTTATACGTCAAACGGCAAACGCCAGGCAAAGAAAAATTTTACGGTATCAGGCAATAAAGAGTAAATGAACTTGCTGTTTTAAAACTGAAATACATAATCATTCTTTCAACGCAAGAAAGAAGATATGAAACGAAAACGTTGAACGAAAGTTTTGCCAAGAAAGTTCGAACCTGCCGTTTACCGTTCCTGGAAACGAGAAGCTTAAACTCCCTATTATAAGAATAGCACACTATAATCGTTGTTTTCTTACCTCTTTGGTGTATTTAGTATGTGCCTTAATGGCCGTACGGAATAACTGTGCCAACTCTGAATTCTTAAAGGAAACCAGAAGAGAAGTCAGAATCATCCTTAGTACATATTATCAATTTTTTGCATACAAATTCAAATTTAGCTGGAGACACCTTCAACGAATTTTGCGTTGTTTTCTATGGAGTATATTTACTGTATAACTAGTGAAAATAAAGTATGAACCCGAGCAGACATTTCTTTATTCTTACCGGCTTTCCAGGGGCCATCATAGCCTCAACGAAGGCCTTCGATGTCATTGACGCTGTACGGATTGTGTCTGTTCGTCCAAGTTGGAATTTCCGTGTTGCAGCACTTTCATATGTTGGAGGAATATGGCGATGAAGTCTAAATAAATATAAACACAATATACCAGCTACAATACACCGTTGAAGACTTTACCTCTAAATATGTAAACGTCTGGAACCATGGGCGGAATTACTGGGGGGGGGGGTTAAACCCCCTAGAATCTCTCTAACCCCTCTTATAAAGTGTTCAACCCCACCATAATTTCGCTTCAACCCTCCTATTTTGTGTGAAAGTCTTTAACCCTAACGCCTAAACCCTGTCGAAGCTCGCTCAGTGGTGCCGCTTGCACTCCACTAGAAATTTTTCCATCCCTCCTTTAAAAAAAATCCGCCCTTGTCTGGAACTGACAGAGCTATCCAGTGTTAATATTGGAAAGATTAGGGATGACCATCACTGGACCTCTGGGACGAATCGTTTGGAACTGACATGGCAAAACACAGCCTATAGACTTACGCCCGTATTCTAAAAGCTCACTCACACTCGAGTGGAAGTTCAATCTGAGCTTCTCTCGAGTGTCATTGCTGTTTTTGAATAGCTGGAGGGTTAGTGTCCTACTTTACTATGTGACTACTCACCCTCCAGATATTCAAAAACAGCATTGACACTCAAGAGAAGCTCAGATTGAACCTCCACTCATTGAGTGTGAGTGAGCTTTTAGAATACGGGCGTTAGCCTCTTTACCTGGCTGGCTTTAGCAGGTTTGGTCAATTTTGGACTACAATATGGTAAGTATGACGTCACATGCGAAATGAAAGCAACGTGCCTGTGACGTCATACTTGCTAGCCTAAATGCTAGCCCAAAATTGACCAAACTTGCCAAAGCCAGCCGAGCAAAGGTCCTATAGGTGTAGGCTGAGCAAACCAGAGTTGATTCAGTTTTATCTGAAATAAAAATTCCTATAGTTACATTTGATAACACCCTCACCTATAGTAAGCTAAGTGCATAACAAGTTGAACAAACGCATCTGGACTCATTTTATTTTTTTTCGCCATTTCTTTGCCATAACCTCTATACACGAACGACTTGAGCTGAACGTCATCAACCAAACTATGTGACACAAAAAAAACAACAAAGACGTTTAGAACGTCGCTGTATTAGTTGAAGCGACGAAGCTACAAAGATACTTTAGTTTTTCCTGTATACGTTTTGTTTAATGGAAATGTCTGCGACTTACCTATCAAGATGTTCGATAGCGATATTAATGTCTTCAATGTTATCAGGATGCATGTTCCATTCTAACCTCACAGGAGCTTCTGTGTGGCTTGAACTTGATTGGATGTCGCGAAAGTTTCTGTGAAAAAAGGTTATTTTTGTATGTCTCATAGTACGAGCGCAAAACTAATGCTACAGTAATAAGGAAAGTACATCACCTTGGCTATAGAGCCTCGTTTACGTGGTTGACACGTGGATGTTATGAAAATAAATTTTCAACGGCGCCTGAGAAAGTGTCAGGTACCAAATTATTGGTGCTAGGTAACTGGACTTTTTGTGCCTGACAAAAAATGTTAACGCAATGGAGCAAATATAGTTTTTCGTATTCCTTGAAATAAACGAAGCAAATGAAAAGCTTAGTAACAACGATTAAGCCACTAGTCAATTATATCATACGGAGTCGAACAATCATATTATTAAATTTCACAGCATTTTCACAGGCATATAATCTGAAAGATGAAATTTAATGAAATTTGAACGTATACACAAAATTCTTAAATGCGGAATGCAAATATTTTGAAATATTATAATTTCCAAACAGAATTAAAACACTGCTTACCCAGCTTGTCCAAGGATGTAATTACAGACTGCTACCACAGGAGGACCTTCGGCAGCTGAATGTTCATAACATACCCCGATATGACCATCTTTACCCACAATAAACTACAAGAATAAAACACAGTGAAACGCATGTGATTGGAAGTTGGAACGCTATCTTCAGATAAACTGCCTATCTTTTTCTTAAAGGACATTGGTCGTTGGCAAGAAAAAAATAGTGACCCATTCAAAAGAACTCTTAAATCACCCAAGCAGTTAAGAATTGATAGAGTTAGCCAGTATAATTTGTATAGGTAATAGCATCGTTTCGAGTGCAATTTGGATATAACATTGAGCAGAGTCCGAAGGACGAGTGCTATTTGAGGTCTTTGAAAAACTCACGAGAGCGTTTTATCCAAATTTCACGAGAAACCATGCTATTGTACTTATTACAGGTAAACTACGTGAAGCGTTCCTCTTTTGAGTTTCTAAATTGATTGCAATTTTCCTCATTACTTTTGCAATTTAAAAAACTCCCTTGCAAATCCCTTAAGGAAATTTGCAATGTTGCTAAAAGCCAATAAAATTTTCCTCAGTTCCTGTTAGAAGTTCTTAACTTCCTGTTACAAGTTCCTAACTTCCTGTTCTGTTCTGGGCGTTGCAATTGGCTAACAAAAATAATCGACCAATAACAACGCTCAGAACAAAACAGGAAGTTAGGAAATTAAAACAGGAAGTTAGGAAAATTTAAAATGAAGTTTGGAATATTGCAACAGCCGATAGGAACATTGCAAATTCCCTCAAGGGATTTGCAAAGAGTTTTTCAAATTTGCAAAGCTAATGAGGAAAATTCCAAATGAGTTACGAAGTCAAAAGAGGAACGCTTCACGTAGTTTACCTGTAAGTTCCTAACTTGATTGCAATTTTCCTAATTACCTTAGCAAATTTGAAAAACTCCCTTGCAAATCCCTTGAGGAAATTTGCAATGTTGCTAAAACCCAATTAAATTTTCCTCAGTTCCTGTTAGAAGTTCCTAACTTCCTGTTACAAGTTCCTAACTTCCTGTTCTGTTCTGCGCGTTGCAATTGGCTAACAAAAATAATCGACCAATAACAACGGTCAGAACAGAACAGAACGGAACAGAACAGGAAGTCATGAAATTAAAACAGGAAGTTAGGAAAATTTAAAATGTTTGCATTGGAACATTGCAACAGCCGATAGGAATATTGCAAATTCCCTCAAGGGATTTGCAAAGAGTTTTTCAAATTTGCAAACCTAATGAAGAAAATTCCAAATGACTTACGAAGTCAAAAGAGGAACGCTTCACGTAGTTTACCTGTAATAATTTACATAAAAGTATTCGAGACAATCAAATTTGGTCAAGTGTGGCAATCTTTCCGCACCGCTATATGCGGCCATGTTTGTTTTGAAAAAATAATATTTCTAAATTTCCCGCCAAAACTTAGCTCAATTTTGATTGGTTCACATAGTGATTACAGAAAATTGCACTGTGATTACAGATTTTGCACTGCTGTTTGGGATTAACTGCACTGCAATCAACCATCAGCACAGACGAGTAATACTTTTATGTATGATATTAATAACAGAACCAATAAGCTGGTCATGGCCATTACTGCACCTAGAACAGCTTAGAACCGGTGGATAGCCAGCGCAAGAGGGAACTTAAGGTGGCTCGCTACAGTTTATAGAAATGTTGAAAATGCGTAAACTAGATCACCTTTTTGAAGAGCTGATGCTCTTTACAAATCGAAATTTGTATGTTATATATACAGCGACAATCAAACAGTCGAAAATTGGTCAAAAAAGTGACGTCACCACTGTTGCTATGGCAACAATGACGATTCAAGATGGCCGATATTTTGGTTTTGAACGCATTTTACTTTAAAAAAGGTCGGTTACCCCCATTTTTTATTTCAGAAAACATTTTCGTATAGTGCAATGCACTATCTGACCAATTTAAAAAAAACTTCTGTAATGCAAAAAAAATTTATTTCGAAAAACCATGTTTATAAATTTTTTAAAAATTTGGCATTACAGAATTTTTTTAAAATTGGTCAGATAGTGTATTGTACTATAAGAAAATGTTTTCTGAAATAAAAAATGGGGGTAACCGACCTTTTTTTTAAAGTAAAATGCGTTCAAAGCCAAAATATCGGCCATCTTGAATCGTCATTGTTGCCATAGCAACAGTGGTGACGTCACTTTTCTGACCAATTTTCGACTGTTTGATTGTCGCTGTATATATAATATACAAATTTCGACTTGTGAAGAGCATCATCTCTTCAAAAAGGTGTTCTAGTTTACGCATTTTCAACATTTCTATAAACTGTGGCGAGCCACCTTAAACCACATCCTGGCCTATTTTGCCGGAGCCGTAGTTTGTTCAACTCCGGCAGCACTTATTTGTGCTGCAAACTACTGTCGGACATCGGCGAAAAACCACAATCCATCAACGAAAAAGTAAATACTTGCATTGATACTGCGTAGGCTTGCCACAAACATAGTAAGAAATGTTAATGCGAAGTGTTAAAATCAAAAACAAAGGTAGTGCTTCTACTTTGAAATGTGAATTAAATTTCAAATTTTTACGAATTTGCCGGAGCTGGAAATTTTCTGCCGGAGCCGAAGTTTTTTCGGCTGAAGCCGGAGGTGAAAAACCAGGAGTTTGCACAGCAGAATTGCATCTCCATGGAGACGATCTTAGCAAGAAGAGATAGAGTGTCATTACCTGAAGGACTTTATCAAACCATCTGTTTCCGCTGTTGGACTTAGTTCCCCCACCGTGCAGCATCTCGCGGGATGTCACGGTGTAATCAGGGTCAGCTAGGGACTTCTGTTGATCGCACGGGTATTTGAGGGGTGAATCATCCAGACACAGAACAAAAAGTGATTTCTCGATCGTTTCTAAGTTCGCACTGTTTTGAGAATCTGATAACAAAATGAATGAAATGTTCAAAAGAGGTATTTGATCAAGCTGCAACAAACTTGACCATCAATTTTTCTCATCAGACACTATGGTTATTGAAATTATTGCAGACATCAAACTTTACACATGACTTTGAGAAAAAGACACGGCGTATGATTTTTGCAAGCTTTTTCAATCCCAACTGAGAACGAGTTGTGTGAATGTCGGTACCATGCAATCGAGATCACGAATTGGTTTATTTTCTGTTTATACCTTTCATTAATCTCTGCCTTGCGTTTGCCCATTGTGTTCTGCCATCTGAGGTGAGAATACCCACTGGAAACTCTTGGGTCTGAGTGGAATTTCTAATCTCAATAAGTTGGCCAAGAAGTTCTGATTCAGGCACAGGTTGTCCATTACGATACACATCCATCACGTAGAACTAAACGACAACAACAATAATACTATGTCAGAGGAGAGAGTCAAATTCAAGGATATTCAAGGTCATGTATCAGCAAATTCAAGCAATAAATACTGAAAAGAAGGTGTTAGAAATCAGTAAAATGTGACGTTGAATTGTTTAAAACGCAACTTTAATGAATTTCAAACAGCTTTGTCAGATATGAACATGCAAAATCAATTATTGAATATCAAACAATTTCAGAAAATATCCATAAACTAAAGCAAGAAGAATTCAAGTTAATTACTAAATTACATAAAGCACACATATACAAATTATATAGTACATATAGTACAAACAAACATATACTGAAGATTTTTTGACCTCAGTAGTATCATAATATATTGGTATGCAATCTCGTTCCCAGGGCCTGCCCGCCCGATTTTTAATATACATATTAAAAAATCGGGCGGGCAGGCCCTGGGAACGAGGTTGGTATATTCAGGGTGTTAGCCAGGATTTCAAAAGTGGCCGTCCAAAATAATTTTGTGGGCGTGGCAACATATTTTTGTGGGCGTGGTCACATGTTTTTGGGTGTGGCCGCAATTTTCTGTTGTTGAGGAATTGTGGTGTTTTATTCGTTGAAACACAGTTAATAGACCTAGAGGTTGAACCTTTCTACTTTTAGTTTTAGATGCAAATTTCCGTCATTAAATTAGTAAAAGCACACGTATGGTATGATCACTACCGTAACTGTAACGTGGCGCTCGAGCGATGTTTTTTTAAAACAGCGGTTTCACATTCTCGTTGATACTTCATGTGAGAATCATTAAAATGGTTACAAAAACATGGCGCGTTTTACAAAAATATGGCGCGAAGTACTCAAGAAATATTACAAAGCTTGTAGGTTGCTATTTAAAGAAAATATTCCCTTAGGCCGTCCATGGCCGTCCATTAAAATTTAGCCGTCCAAATTTAGAAGTGGCCGTCCATAGGACGGTCGCCTGGCTAACACCCTGGGTATATTGGTATACACATTTATACACATGATATTATAACATACATTATTATTATGCATGACAATGATATGTTGGTCCTCTCCGCTGGCAGCTCTGACTCTAGTATCACGTTGAGTATGTGGTATACGGCATGTTGATAATAGATTCTTATATTGCATCATACACATGGGATGTGGCCCCAACATGTCCACTGGTACAGACTCGCTGTCAACCAATCTCTTAAAGTTTATTACGCATCTTATCGCTCTTGCTGCGTATCTGGAAAAGAAATAAAATGAACATAGATCAATTTATTTTGTGTGTCTTGGTATTATGTACTCAGGTGAATATGTAATGTTTACAACATGAGCGGCCGTGTTGTATCCGATATTCCGATACAACACGGACGCGAATGTTGTAAACAACTTAAAAAACGACTCATCTTATAAGTTCATTGGCGAAGTAATTTTAAAAATAAACGTTGTCTAA
>CACRXK020001071.1:0-11798 GCA_902702795.2 Paramuricea clavata | reverse complement strand
TGTAAATCAACATGAATCTGTATCACATATACAGATACGACACGCTTATGATTTTTCTTTGTGTTTTCTTCATGAATTATTAATGAGTTTTTTAAGATGTTTGTGATGTTACTCTGAGTGTGCTTCCACTACCGGGCAAGCTGAAAAGTTAGCTTGGCCACGGTGGGAAACAAACCCGCGACCTTTGGGATACTAGTCCAATGCTCTGCCAACTGAGCTACGTGGTCAACTCGAACCGACTTGACCACGTTGCTCAGTTGGTAAAGCATTGGACTAGTATCCCAAAGGTCGCGGGTTCGATTCCCACCGTGGCCAAGCAAACTTTTCAGCTTGCCCGGTGTGGATGCACACTCAGAGTAACATCACAAACAAGATTGATTTATGTTATGAATATACTTCTTCCACTTGGTTATGATTATATTCAATTTTTTAAATTTTTGATACATTTCTCATGCGGCAAACAAACGTAAAAAGTATGTTTAGTGCTTTATCTGTAAAATAATGCTAAAATGAAGAGATTTTAGATGGTACGCCAAAGAGAAAATGATGTCTGAAGTTCAGTATAGCTTTTGCTCATATTGGCATTATTGGTATAAATATTGCTTGTATAAATCTGGAGTCAATTTTACAGCATAATTGCATTTAAATCGGCAATATTTAACTATTATTTTGTGTTTCTCAACCGCCAGATACATTTAAAAAGGTTGCTAACTGAGTAAACTACAAAATAAAGCTAAAACAAAGTAATCAGTTTGAGAGGAATGCCAAAAAGATTTGCAAATACGCAAAATTAAAAAAAAAATTGAAAAGAATTGCCTCTTAAATAGTCACTCACGATTTCCTCAGCTTTCGTCATGGTTTTATAGCAAAAACGTAGAAACAGACTGAAAGTTGACAGCATTGTCAAATACTGTAATACGTTATACAGTAATTATATTAAACAGATTTATGTATAACATATAGGTGAAACAAACTATACAGTGGTATATAACAACCAACGTATAGTTATATTTAAGAACGAACTTTCTCTAAGCCTCATGTTAATAATAATACTGTATATTTCGTGTTCAATGTATAGACCACAGTAAGATTTTTTTAATGTGCTTATTTGATCTATCAATGAGGAAAACCTCTCATATGAGCGGAAATAAGCTGCTGAGGTTACAAGGCCAAAATATTAGGTCAGAAAGTTCGATTTATATAAGCAGTCATCGTTTTGATTGCAAGCCCTTAAAAGTCTGACAAAAGAGAGAATCTCCACTTAAACACTTAGTGTACAACATGTTAATACTTAATATGTACTTTAACTGATCCAGGTCATCTGTAAATGTTTGTTTTGGGAATGCCAAACCAGGACTGGAATGAACGACAACTGGCATTCTGAAGTCAAAATATGCACTGTTGTCCCACCATTTGGCAATCTAAAAACATAATTTATCTATAATTGTTTTCTTCCCTTTAAATCTACCGGGTTTCCCCCTAAAAACTGCACACTGTTTGATTTCATGCAACGTAAAAGCTATAAAAGCTATCGCAATGAAATAAAGATCGTTGCATTCAGAAAGGACTAACTTAAATTTTCATACATAGCACTTGAATTTGCGTTGCACTATTTCCACTCTGCGATGCACTATTTCTAGCAATTCTAGGTCTGCATATTAATTTTGTGACGTCATGCAGAGGGCCTATATATGTACCGGGTGTCCCAAAAAAAACTGGATACTGTTTGATTTTATGTAACGTAAAAGCTATAAAAGCTATCGCAATGAAATAAAAATCATTGCATTCAGAAAGACTAACTTAGATTTTGATATATAACACTTGAATTTACATGCAATATAATGAACGAGACATAACTGTTTGAATTTGGATCGAATGCGTTGTAGGAATTGGTGAAGACCCGGTAAAAATTGGCTGTTTTATGCTAATTTTTGGCATTTTCAAAAACAGTAGTTCAACGTTCAAACATCAATAGCGCAGTCAATACTGCATGTAAATTCAAGTGCTATATATCACAATCTAAGTTAGTCCTTTTTGAATGCACTGATCTAAATCAAACAGTGTCCAGTTTTTTTCGGACACCCGGTATATTTAATGGACCGAATCCCCCTAATGAACAAAATTTTGACATAGCCAAGTCTAGACAAAAATTTCATCACAGCTTCAAAAAGTATCATAAAATTAGTAATATTATGAAGTTTCGTTGCGAAATGTTGTAAAATGCGGATAATATAGCCCTGCGAAGTTTGCCATTTTTCAGTCATTTTGTATTACGCACGGGAAACTGATACCTTTTTTCAGAAAGCGGTATCGATTTCCCGTGCGTAATACAAAATGACTGAAAAATGGCAAACTTCGCAAGGCTATATTATCCGCATTTTATAACATTTCGCAACGAAACTTCGGAATATTACTAATTTTGTGATGCTCTTTCAAGCTGTGATGAAATGTTTGTCTAGACTTGTCTAGATCAAAATTTTGTTCATTAGGGAATAGGTCCATTGGCATTGCTTTCCTTAATCTATATATTTTCATTTCATTGGTATACCCTGTAGTTGAGCTAGCTGTTCTGTTTCCCTCAAGATTCATTTGTCCATTCATTCTCCATTATCATTATCATTATCATTCAAAATTATTTTTCTTCACTGGTCACTGGTCTTCATTGCATCTAATTCATTTCCTCTCAACTGTATTTCATTTCCCTTATCCCTTAATTTCATTAATTTCTGTTGTATTTAATTTATTTTCATTTCTGAGATAGTCCATCCTATATTCCAAACATTGAATTCTTTTCAAAGTATCTTATACTCTACTGAGTCTACTCCAGTTGATAATTAATCCTTTCCTGTTGGTAATATTCTTGGCTTTGTGCATGCTGAATTGTTACAAGTTTCAAACTAAAAACCTTTAATCTTTTATTAAAGATCTATTCAATTCCGTCAGTTCTTTAAACAGCGTTCGTACAGGTCAGGAACTTTGGCCTTTGTAATAAGACATGAACAAAATCAATTTACAAAATGTCCAATTCTTCATGCCAAACAATTTCAGAAAATATCCACTAAAGCAACAACATTTTAAGGACTTCAAGCACTTTTTTATAAACTCAAGAACTTTCAAAGCCTTTTTTGTTTCCAAATTCAAGGACTTTCAAGTATTTTCAAGTTTTGCACGAACCCTTTATTAAACAATGTCTGCATACTCAATTTTGGCTAGTTGTCATGGTTTGTGTCAGATTTGCCTGAAAGACCCTTGGCAAAGTCCCTGCCTTGAAATTATATTTCATTTTCATGTAAACCTATAAGACACTTAAACAACCTACCCAATTTACTTCAACTCTTGACCTCTCAATTAATTTCTCCTGCAACATTTCGCCAATCCCACTTTCCTTTCCAAAATCCTCGGCAATCCTCTTTGTCTTATTAAAGTCGTTATCCTCGACCAAGCATCTCACAGCCAGCAAGTACTTTGACAAACTTTGTTGTAACTGGGGTACGGGGAGGTGGGGTAGTTCTATCTGTTTTGCAAACATGTTTCCTTTTCTGGCTGGGGAGGAGGTTTTGAACAGCGCCTTTGATTGCCGTGCCATTCCTGAATTTAACTTCAGTGAAAATCAAACAAAACGGATATGAATGAATTATGTTGCATAGCCATGACACTGATTTTATGCTGGGGTTTAGGGCAGGGTGTACATCCCGGGAAAGTTAGTGCCCCTCGCCAGTATCAGTACCACCCTCCTCAATATCATGCGTATTGAAATTGTCGTTTATGATAAAATCATGGGATTTTAGACATAATTTGCAGTTGTGGTGGAAGGGTGCACCCCTCTGAAAAATAGGCATTCCCTCAGACAAGCCTGGATCCACACCCACATGGCTAGAGTATTGGGGGGGAGGACTGCATGGGGTAACATGCATTATAGCCAGGCATGCTCATCGAAAATGGGAGGAAAGCTCCTCCTCTCAAAATTTCCAAAGGTTAATGCTAATTTCTCCTCCAATCCTTGTCCAAATAAAGAAAATTTCCCGCAACATCCTCAAAAAGGTTGAAAGCAATAGTAATGTTTTCAGGGGCGTCGCTAGCTCTATTTTAATGGGGGGGGGGAGGTGTAAGTGTAATTTTGCCGAGTCATCTCAACCACTAATTAATTTGCCAAGTCATCTCAACCAACTATGAAAACGATTTGTCGACTGGGATTTAATAATTTGCTGAATACATGACAAGTGGCATACCCCTAGCAATGTCTGTGACCATGACCAGTGCCATACCCCTAGCAATGCCCCTGGTGGTTTTTGATATTTAGGCGTGGTCACTAATGCAATATCAGAAATGTCAACAACTGAAAAACCCCATACATTCGATGAGCCATCGCGTATAATTATAGAGTTTATGAATATCAAAAACAACTATTGCTTTCAACCTTTTTGCATAAGATGGTCATGTATAACATACACCTGTACAACTGGTGTAATCAATTTGTCCTTGGGCACTGCATATCTCACAAATTTTTGTATTAATATCTTTGATATTTTTAAGTAGTCATACTGACAGACAGAAAAACACACACACAGACAAATGCGGATGAAAACATAACCTTGTGGCAGAAATAAATATGCTTATAGTGCCTAAGCCTGTGTACAATAGCTTGGAAAGAGTAAATTCATATGGTGATTTTTCATACTACCTAGCCAAAATCTCAGCACATGTGATTGTTGGATGAGCTTTGAGCTAGCATCATATATAAATATTAAACGCTGGGATAAATATGAAATTGTTTGCTTATTTTGTTTTATACATTACACAAATCTCCCAAAACAACTAAATACGTCAAAAATTACATAACTAAACATACCATCCTTGCAGATTTTGATAGCATTTTGTCCTTGTTTCTTTGACCACTAGTCGAATTCTTCGATTTTGATCCAAAATTTGCCAAATTTGTTTTGTCAAATTGTGAAATTTCTAAAGTGCTTGACATCTGATAATTCTAGCACTGAAATGAAGAATCCAAGTTTAAGACAACGTGCCAAACTTACAACCTTAAAGCGACAAAATTAAGTAATAAAATGCATTTGAAAGAACAGAAATTTGAATAATGACATGCCAACATGGCAATCCAAGCAGTGTTTTTGTGCACGGGTCAAAGTCCATCGTGAAGAGATCGGGACCCCCGAAGACTTGTCGTTGTCGATGCGACTAATAGTCGAAATATTCCGAACATTACTTTTTTAAAAAACTAAAAACTTAACTTTGAAATGCACTGGATGATAACTGGATGGCGATTTATTAGAAAACGGCAATGGTCCTTAATACTAGACCTCTAGGGTAAACAGTTTGGAATCGATAGAACTTTCCCACAATTTATTTTAATTTTGTTCTAGCAATAAAAAAACAAACAATGGTCATAAATGTTAGTTTAGGTTCCCTCCTGAGTAGTTAAATATAACATAAGCAAGTTGATTATGTCGAAAATAAGCATTTATTTTATTCTATAATATTTTAAAGAAAAAAAATTTCAAATCCCAAAGTAGAAATGTAGAATGTCCTTCAAAATGATTGATTGCAAAGTTAAGAACATCTTTTGGGTGTGCTGTGCCATGAACTTTGGCGTTTCGTTACCATGGATACGAAGTTGAACAAAATGGCGGATGATTCTGGAAATTTTGTTTTTGAAAGAAAAGTATACATTTCATGTTGAAATAGCGAACTGAAAACACAGAATGTCACAAAGTGATGTGAAATATGTTCGTGTGTTACCGAAAGACAAGATATATCGAAATATTTTTGAAGCAGAGGTGCGTAAAATCTGTGTTTGAATAGGAATAAAATATAGATTTATATAGCCGTATTAATAGCCCTGCCTTGTAACCCTTGTTTACGTTTTGCTGACAGGCAAATGTTTTTGAAAAGCTCCCGAGAGAACTTTGTTATTGTGGAACGCATTGTTGCACCACAATGGAGGACATATATTTCCTTTATATAACCGGAATTTGCCTGTCAGCATATAAATGTATTAAAACAATATGCAAGGCGCCAAGGGGGATATTTACAAGACATCAAGTGGTCAGGTCATGTATTTTTGTGCAATTTAATGCTGTATAAGATATTTTACATGTTTATGTTTAAAAATAGCCTCTATAGACTGCTTTGTAAGTTTAAAAACTTGGAAATTTCACCGTACCTCACAGAGTAAGGCTGATGGAATTAAGGTATCAGTTTACCGTCACCTAAAATTTCAAAAGTTGATGCGGATTTTTTTCATTATTCATTATTTTTCACGATTTGAATTTGTCAAACTTTGACCTAAAAATCCGAATTTTGACCGAAAAAATCCAAGAAAATTTTGACGATTCTTGAGCTTTTTGCTATCTTTCGAGCTATCAGTTATGTCTTTGACTCTGTTTCGCTGTGGCTTCGCTACGCAGGCTATGGCTTCGCTAACTATATAAACAAAGTCAGTATTTGCCAATAATTTCAACAGAAAGCCACTTTTGAAACACTTGCTCTACAAATTTGACAAATAATGAAAAAATATTGAAATAATGAAAATTTCACGCAGCTGCCAATAACACACACAGGCGGCCAGGCGGGTGACGGTAAACTGATACCTTAATTCCATTGGCCTAATATTAAATATCACCGAATACATATACTGAGATACACAGCATTAAAATACAAATACTATGATTTTATGAAGCCTATGAAATACTGTATTAAATTTTGCCATCAAATTATCACTTGTATTACTTGGGTATGGTAAACTGTACAGTAGCAATATTGTGTACCTATTAAACTAAGGGGTCACGTCCATATTCATGTTGCCACAAATAATGTCAAATCGACGTTATGAGTGGGTGGGTTTTTATGTGAACTTATCAACGTTATCTCGTGGCAATTTGACAATTAATGTCCAAAGTAACTTGTATCATAAATATGAAAGTCAAAATACGACTGAATATCGATCAACGTTATCTGGAGTGGGTGCATGGTGAAGAAATAACGTCGATTCGACATTATTTGTGGCAATATGAATATACAAACATATAACAACATAACAGTTGTGCTGTAATATCATTGTAGCAAAACTTGAACAAATCTTTAAAGAAGGAAAGAAAGATAACAAATCCTAAACGAGAGCCGACGTTACCGGTTTTAAAACAACCAGTAGCATTCACCGATGGCAGTGGTATCTTGTCACAACGACAGAAAACTTGGGTCGAAGCAAATCCAAATGAACCACATGTTGAAAACCCTACGTATCTCAGGTTCATGATACTATATTTGTAATCTATTACACCTGATTTGATTATTTCTTGTAAAACACAATACTTACTGCTCAGAAGACAAACTCTGCATTTAAATTCAAATTGCTTCCAAGCATGTGTGGAAAACTAGACTCCATTACCAGCCACCATTTATAGGTCAATGACATATTTTTATATGAATCCCTGGTCAAACGAGGATGTGAATTGAAAAGCAAGAGATTTGAGCAATGAGCAGGGACGCCGGAACTGGGGGGGGGCAGGGGGCAGCCCCCCCCTGCCTTTTGCCAGGGGGGGCAGGGGGGGGCAGAAGTGCCCTTTTAGTTTTAAAAAATTACGTGATAAATCACATTTAGAACGATGGTTTTTGTCCGAAAATTATGAGATTCAGACATTAACAGTTTATATTTCACTAACGGTATGTCCGGAAAAATTTTTTGACCCCTAAAATGGTACACTGACCGAAAAATTTCGGAAGATTTTCAAGGTTTTCTTTAGAGAAGTGCCCTTGCTGTGTGTCCGCCCCCCTTTGCCTTATGATCGTTCCGGCGTCCCTGGCAATGAGGTTGGCAAGCATACTTTGTGCTCTTGCACCTCTCAAATGAGAACAAGAATTGCATAAAGGCCTGTATACACTTGCAATTTTAGGTGTGATTTTCTCATCCTGGTGTATGTGAACAAATGGATGAGTTAGAAATGTTTAGGTGAGGGCACAGATATCTGATACTCAGAGCATTCATTTACTCTGAGCATTCATTTACTTGTTTACATCCATCAGAAGAACATCGCACTAGAAATCACAGTAAAATTTGCAAGTGTAAATGCCACTAAACGGGCCTTAAGAGATGATTAGCTGGTTGGCTGGATTGTAGACAGTTTGGATATCACATGCAGTCAAACGAGCAAAAACTCTCGTCAAAATTCCACCAACTCAAGAACGCAAACACGAAAAATACTTGTTTAATTATTGATGATTTATTTAGCATCAATTGATTTTTATCGTTTACTATAAATACGTTTACACCAGATATTTATGGCTGGATGAACAAGAGAAAAGTGCCAAATCAGAGAGTTTTTATGAAGCGCAAGAAGTGAGAGGATTACCCGAAGTAAATGATGGGCAACGTAAGTGTCGAGTATTACAGTGCTCTACTGCTCTGCCCTGAAACATTCACAAAACAAGTGCACCACAAGCGTAAAGACGCACTACAAAGGCTTATGATTCCAAAGCAGGCCTCGAATTTCCCTGAAATCAATCGACGGCAATGACGTTAAAAATTTCCGTAGAACGTAACAGCTGTCTACGGCAATTTTGGCAGTTTCCACGGCATTTTTCAAATTACTGTAATAAAACTTTAATTTAATTGTTACTTTGGATTTTGGACAAGCTAGAAACATGTCTACGTATTTCTTTAGTGTGTTTTTTTTCCAAGAAAACTGAGACTAATAGTGATTTACGCTTGATTTGATCAACATCTGAATAGTATAAAAATTGCACTATACGGCAAAAAATTGCCGTCGTTGCCGCAATGATCCAAGGCATTTTGTTCTCCCTCTACGGCAATTGCCGCGATAAAATTCGAGCCATTACGAGCGGGAAACGGTTACCACTTTCAGTCATTTTGCGTAATACAAAATGACTGAAAATTACAAACTTCGCAAGGCTATATTATCCGCATTTTACAACATTTCGCAACGAAACTTTGGAATATTACTAATTTTGTGATGCTCTTTCATGCTATGATGGAATTTTGTCTAGACTTGTTGAGATCAAAATTTTGGTTAATTGGGGAATGGTCCATTGTCGCATCCAGAAAATGTGCCTGCGAGCAGTGCTCGCACGGTCTTAAGTTACACTTTAATGATGCCCGTAGAGATCCAGAACGGACGTGGGCCATGCTCACTATATTTGTGCAAGCACATTTCTACCTAACAATAGTAACATTGCTGTGTGTCAGAAATTTGTGTATAGTTGCTCCAAGAGGTTCAGATTTGATTTCCACTACCGCTACCACTAAGAGACCATTAACTTCCTATATCTGATTAACCAATCACATGGCCGGGTACTAAGTCAGTGAGCGATAGTGGAAATCAAATCTGAACCTCTCTAATTCATGCAATTAACAGTTTGTTGCCTTTTCCATTATAGGTACTGGCAGCTCAAAGTCGAGAAATGTTGTCGAAAAAATTAACGAAAGCAGAAAAGAAAGGTTTAGATAAAATCCAGTTATTTTTTCTCAAAGTACGTAGTACGTTCTTCATACTGTCACATGTTTCTCTATAGACACCAGGCTGCATTAGAAGAATTCCATCAGGAACTTGGGATTATCAGTGCAGTAAGTTTAAATGATGATTTTTGTGTGTGTTGGTGTAATGTACTCAGGTGAATATGATGTTTCTGGCTAGTATCCCAAAGGTCGCGGGTTCGATTCCCACCGTGGTCAGGCGAACTTTTCAGCTTGCCCGATGTGGATGTACACTCAGAGTAACATCACAAACATCAAGTTTAACTGCCGTATTAAACTCAAGGGTGGGTTGACTACAAAATTTTTGTAGTTCGCTATAACTACAGCTACTTCAAAAATATGTAGTCAGCTACAACTACTGCTACTTTTGAACAAAGGTAGTTCGCTACTGACTACAGCTACTGCTTAAAAAATGTAGCGAACTATTTCGCTATTTCGCTACACTATATTTTTTTAGTTTTACTATATTTGGAGCATCTACTAACTCAGGCTGTAATGTAATCTATAACAAATCGACTTACGAGTAGCAACAGTAAACACAAAGCAACATTTTTGTAAGCACTACAGTGTTCAGGAGTGCAAATTGACTATTGAGTATTGATTTTAAGCAAACCGTGTCTCAATATAATGCTATTCTATCAAGTTGCTATAACAATTTTAAAAAGTAGCGAATAGCGATTCGCTGTTTGAAAAGTAGTCAACTACTTGGCTACTTTTAGGCAAAATGTAGTTCGCTATAACTACAACTACTGTTTTAAAAAAAGTAGTCAAAAACTACTGGCTACTTGAAAATTGTAGTTCGCGGCTACAGTAGCGAACTACAACTACTTCGCTACAACCCACCCTTGATTAAACTATACATGAAAACGATTACAAGAACATTACAATAGAATAGAATAGAGTTTTTGTTGTAAGAATTTTTTGAGGGAACTGCTCATTGTCTAACACTGAGTCAGTTTCCTCAAACATTTCTTACAAATCCTTCAAAACTTAGAATTTACCTATGCAAAATTCCTACTGTGATCACAGAAACTTTGTTGGTGTAAACCATCCTTTATAACACTCAGTAAGTTTCCTCAAACATTTCTTACAAATCCTTCAAAACTTAGAATTTACCTATGCAAAATTCCTACTGTGATCACAGAAACTTTGATAGTGTAAACCATCCTTTATAACACTCTGTAAGTTTCCTCAAACATTTCTTACAAATCCTTCAAAACTTAGAATTTACCTTTGCAAAATTCCTACTGTGATCACAGAAACTTTGATAGTGTAAACCATCCTTTATAACACTCAGTAAGTTTCCTCAAACATTTCTTACAAATCCTTCAAAACTTACAATTTACCCATGCAAAATTCCTACTGTGATCACAGAAACTTTGATAGTGTAAACCATCCTTTATAACACTCAGTAAGTTTCCTCAAACATTTCTTACAAATCCTTCAAAACTTAGAATTTACCTATGCAAAATTCCTACTGTGATCACAGAAACTTTGTTGGTGTAAATCAGCCTTAAATAACTGCATTTTAAAATAACTGCAATAATAATTATACGTAGTGTTTCCACAAACCAAAGTTTAGAATTATATCACTAAAGTTTGTTTTATACTTTCAGGAGCTTGAACCACGCATTGCCGAGTCGAGTGAGATTTTAAGGGATGGTTTTGCTGCAAATAACGAAGGTATATAGCTATATGTTTGTTGTTTTGCCATACATATTTCGTAAGTTTCGTACAAGTTTCTCATTTCCATTAGCAATAAATAAGATAGAAATTAAGTGTGGATTAATTTTACATTTTAAAATAAAAAAGGGTGTATTAGGGCACATTGTTGCTTAATGGGTAATGATCGATCTGATTCGCTAGCGTGAACGGCTCCTAAAACGACCACAGAGTAAATCGAGGGTGCATTAACTACTTCAGTAACCGATCCGCTTTTGTTTTCTAGAGCTCTCAAAAGTCGTGCAACTCTTTAGCGATGACAAGGTAGCTGGTTTCTTTTAAATTAACTTTCTTAGCAGAAGAATAGAATGACGTTTAAAATTTCGGTTATAAAATTTTAGAATTTTTCAAACAATTTTTTTGGTGTTGGGGACTGGTTTTAAGTCTACTGTCCAACAGATATTTTCAAACTGATATACTGTAATAACCTAATATGTATCTTTTCAGGATTTATTGAAATACTCTCTGGAGGACCTGTACAAACTTTGGCAGTGTATTGCTGAAATATCTTCTAATAGACAAGTGTACATTATCGACCTCGCCAAGACGTTTGAAACTATTGAGCAAGATC
>CACRXK020001070.1:0-59005 GCA_902702795.2 Paramuricea clavata | reverse complement strand
GGTGGCTGGAAGTTTCCCGAACTCACCTCGCTTCGCTCGGTAAGTTCGGGAAACTTCCAGCCACCCGAGGTGCGTCCAATCCCGGACTTACCGAACCTGCAAGTACGTTTGTTATAGAGCCTTTTAAGGAAATCGAACCGCACTCAGTCCCGGTCAACGTCCCTATTCCACACTTGTCCATTTTAGTCTAGGACCTGTATAGATGTTTGTATGCGTTTCATTTAGCACAGGTAATCTCAACTGTTTTAGGGTAAAATGACCATGGCGGTCAACATGGCATATGTACCAAAACCTGAATCCGGGGCGAAAGTCCTGAAAATAACCCCGCCCTGAAACGGCAGTGCCGACATAGCTCTAACTTCCGAAAAGCAAAAGCGACAGCCTTTCTGAAGTGCTTATAGTGTTTAGAAGGGTTGCTTTTAGGGGTGGTCATTGGAAGGAAAAATTTGTCTGAGTATAATATTTTACAAGAAAATGACCATGCACCACCCCAGGTAAATTGCTGATTATGCACAAAATAACTAATATGCCTGGCAGAAATTTAATGTTCTTATTTCCTAAAGAAAATTATCATGGGATGAAAACTATGCTTAATTTAATATAATTATTGTAGTTTTCATAAGGATTGTCATTGTTTTCTTTAAATATAATACATTTTAATTCACTCACCCCCCACGAAAACACCATTTCAGCCATACTTTGCCGTCTTGTTTGCTTTTTATCGCCGAGTCTCGCAGATATCATCCAGTTGTTGTACTTTTACATAATGATAGATGACTAAAGACGATTTCGACGAAGTTTAATGAAGTTTTGAAACAGTGCAGTATATTTTATCTTCGATATTGTGTCCTTCGATATTTCGTCAAATTGCCGCCATGTTAATGGCTCGCCGCTTCTCTGCCCGATAAATTCCACTTCTTCGTCTTCCTATGTGTTTAGACTACAATATCCAAGAGTACTTCATTGTAGAATAGTCCCAATCGAAAAAATGAAAACATTTGTTGGGTTTTGATGCCAATACCCTCCAGGTAACCATTTACGTTCAAAATAAAATGCAAAGCATTTGAAAGTCACGCGCAATCTTCGCGAAAACTTCTCTTGGACATATGACAGGGGGGGGGGGTATTTTCACGAAACGTTTGTTCGCCACCACAGCAACCTAAAATATATTGTATTTATTGTATTTTTATGAATTATGATAAAACTACCCAAATATTTATTGTTTTTATCGTAAATCATAAAAATACAATAAATACAATATATTTTAATAGGTTGCTGTGGTGGCGAACAAACGTTCCGTGAGAATATTCACCCCCCCTGTCATGTGTCCACGAGAAGTTTTCGCGAAGATTGCGCGTGACTTTCAAATGCTTTGTATTTTATTTTGAACGTAAATGGTTACCTGGAGGGTATTGGCATCAAAACCCAACAAATGTTTTCATTTTTTCGATTGGGACTATTCTACAATGAAGTACTCTTTGATAGGAAGACGAAGAAGTGGAATTTATCGGGCAGAGAAGCGGCGAGCCATTAACATGGCGGCAATTTGACGAAATATCGAAGGACACAATATAGAAGATAAAATATACTGCACTGTTTCAAAACTTCATTAAACTTCGTCGAAATCATCTTTAGCCATCTATCATGATGTAAAAGTACAACAACTGGATGACACCTGCGAGACTCGGCGATAAAAAGCAGACAAGACGGCAAAGTATGGCTGAAATGGTGTTTTCGGGGGGGGTGAGTGAATTAAAATGTATTATATTTAAAGAAAACAATGACAATCCTTATGAAAATGACAATAATAATATTAAATTAAGCATAGTTTTTCATCCCATGATAATTTTTTTTAGGAAATAAGAACATTAAATTTCTGCCAGGCATATTAGTTATTTTGTGCATAATCAGCAATTTACCTGAGGTGGTGCATAGTCATTTTCTGGCAAAATATTATACTCAGACAAATTTTCCTTCCAATGACCACCCCTAAAAGCAACCCTTCTAAACACTATAAGCACTTCAGAAAGGCTGTCGCTTTTGCTTTTCGGAAGTTGAGCTATGTCGGCACTGCCGTTTCAGGGCAGGGTCATTTTCAGGACTTTCGCCCCGGATTCAGGTTTTGGCACATATGCCATGTTGACCGCCATGGTCATTTTACTCTAAAACAGTTGAGATTGCCTGTGCTAAATGAAATGCATACAAACATCTATACAGGTCCTCCTAGACTATTTGGAAAGTTTTTGCTTTAATTTAGCAAAAATGTTTAATAACAAGCGTTGCAATGCAAGATTGTGTACTTGTTGTGCGATCTATTTTTATGAATGATTTCCCGGTCGGTTTTCCCTGAGCGAAAATTGAATTGTGCGAAATTTAGGCCAGGATCATTTGAATGACACAAATTGAATTAATACTTTTACATATGACTAAGTTATTGTACATTAATAATTCGATCGAGATGTCACTCCCATGTTCCACCTCCGCAAGTTAAAACATAGATATGACTTCTCGACAAATACTAATTCTTAGACATTCAATTATAAGAAAAATAACCATGATGAAACATGGTTATTAACCATTAGAAAAATAACCATGAAGGCCATAATTGCTCCATTGCAAGCTATATTTTTCGCATGTTATATTTTCTCCGCAGGGCGGTATATGATCTGTGTACACTACAATTTCATTGGTTCGGTTGACCTTCCCACGAACAATTGCAAGAAACAAAATAACCACGTTGCTTCAAATCAAAATTTAATAGAGCACGGTTTCTAGCAAAAAAACTCGCTGAGAAAAATTACTAACTAAAGGTGGGTGTATAAATTCCTCGAGGCACTAATAACTGAAATTGGAAGCTTTAAAGTGCCAATAAAGTCATCTTTAAAATATGTCAAGAAAAACGAACTCAAAAACTTGCTTTCCTCCAACGGGAAGTACGCAGTACGTGTTTGCTAAAACACAGACTGAGTCATGCAGGGCCGGTATATGTGTGATATTTTTTTAATTAAATTAAATATCACTTCTAAAATTAAGAAGACAATTATGTATTATAAACATCTTTTTGTTGTCATCACTGATTTGTTTGAAATTTTAGGACTCGTCACCAGATCTCTCACTCAAGTAGTTGAGATAGCTCTCAAGAAAAAGGTGCATTTTAGGGATTCTTCAGGCGTTTTCTTCCAAAAGTAAAAATTGTTGACCGCGGAGATTTTTATGCTAAAATCTACACTAATCTTAGTACTTTTAAGGAACGTAAACAAATAGAACAAAATCATTTTACTACTCGAGAAATAAACCGTGAAATGAAGCATACTTGCGGATCTTGCAAATATGAGAGAAAATGAGTCACATTTCAACGCAATTTATTTCAAGAATATATCCGGCCAATTTCTCCCAAATACATTATTCCTGCAAGCAGTTATGAGTGTTAACATTCTAGACAAATATCATTTACGTTGATGTTTTTGGTGATTTTTGAGTTATTTTTCAATTTTGGCTTTTTTCCGGTTCTGACAGGCAAAAAAAGGGGTACAGTATTAAAGTAAGGTGCCTCAAATTAAAAATTTCAATTTTCCAAGAAAATAAGGTAAGTTGTTCAATCAGGCGTGTGATAGACTTTATTCTGACAAAGTTTCAAAATTGCGGATGTTGGGCAGATTTCCAACTTTGCTTGAGCTTTATTTACAGACAACGCCTCTTAAGTAGCAATGGGATAGAGTAAAGTCTAACGATTAACTTGATACCGTTGTTACGTAGTGATTTATGTAATTGTGCTTTCTTCAGTCATGCGTGTATGAAGTGATACTGTATCATCTACACGCGTAAAAATCTCACATCTTGTGGCAAGTCTGCCAACAAGGCGTTAACAAGTTTCAAACAAGCTGTTAACAACTTGCAACAACCTTGTTAATATTATTGCAAGGTTGTTCCCTCAAATCCAATATACAATCAAGATATAACATGTTGCTACAACCTTGTGTGGTCAATCTTGTAACATTCTTGTTATATCATGACTGTATCAGACTTGTTAGAACAACTTTGTATCAAGTCTGATAATGCCATTATGCTTTAACAAGTAACAAGTAACAAGTAACAAGTTGTTAGCAGCTTGTTCCAAACTTGTTCCAACAACTAGGAACAAGCAGTGCGAATACAACTTGTTGACAGCTTGTGAACAGATTTGTAACAACTTGTTTGCAGACCTGTGACAATTTGTGCGTTTTTACGTGTGTACATGAATCTCTACTAATTTCGTTTAGAGCAGACATGCGTTTTTAGAAACGTATCTATCCTATCATCAGGTGATACACATTTTCATGTTAAACAAACTAACTGTGAGAAATGGCTGGATATGCACTTTCCGCCGTCTAATAGTTCTTAAAATTTTCTGGGGACATGCACCTCCCTCAAGAGAGTTGAATTTACTTCGTACTATATAATAGTTCTGCGGTCTCTGCCTAGTATAGAAGAATAGATCCCAATTCTTAAAAAGAGCCCTGGGAGGAATTGACATCCAATACCGTTGTCCAAACAGTGCGGGCGGCACGGGGGGAGCAGGTTGCCTTCTTTTACAAGAACCACGTGGTGTATTAAATGTAATAGCTAATGAATGTCATTGGCACCATAGAGATTATGAATAACATTGATTATATTAGTGTAATTTATAATCTCTATGATTGGCACAGAGTTGCTTCATACTTTCGATTTGTTGCATTCACTTGCATATTCGCATAATACAAAGAGCTCAAATGATATTTCTCTGGTAGATTTTCAAGATGCAAAATTGTGTTAGCTATTTACCACAAGAAAGTTTCAATAGCAATGGTGTTATATAGTAAGTATTTACTATGATAATCTTTCTGACTGTATATAGTGATCCCATGTGGGCCATGCAGGCCAGCCACATGCAATAGTGGAAGTTTGTTTTTTATATGCTGAATATTTATGGGAGCCAATGTTGTTTGATATTTGGCCACCAGCCAAATAGACATAAATAATTAAATACAATATGAAACCTAAATTGTTTATTCTATATACAAATTAGCTTTAGTGTGACAAACGTGTGTAGGAACATTCTTGACAGACTGTAAAGTTTTTGCTTTGGAGGAAATTAATTTCCTGTTTTTTAAAAATTCTTGCAATTATCAGAATCTCTGCAAAATTTATCAACTTTTCGGTCTAATTTCTTCTTGTGTGCTGAGTATATTTGACGCAACAACCTAACTTTCCAGTATGGAAAATCAGTCTATTCCAATCAGCTCATTGATTTGCATTTGCATTAGTCAATAATAATAATAATAATAATAATAATTTACTACTTATATAGCGCAAATTAACATGCAATTGGTATGATCAAATGCGCTTTACAAACTACTTAAACTAGCTATAGATTTAAAAATATAAATAAATAAAAATTTAGAATATTTACAAAAACAGTTACCGCTCAAGTTCTAAAATTTATTGATACATTAAAAGCTTCGCTGAAATAGTGTGTTTTGAGAAGTAACTTAAAAGTACTAAAATTTTCCTGACTTCTTATAAAAACAGGAAGACTGTTCCATACTATTGCTGAGGCATTAGAAAATGCCCTGTCTCCTAATGTCTTTTTCGACCGAGCAGTGTTATCTTGTAGTAACTTTCCTGTATTTGATCTAAGGTTGTAACGAGGTGTCTTCTTGATGGTCACTAGACTGCTTAGATATTCGGGAGCAGTTTTGTTTATACATTTGAATGTGAGCATTGCAATTTTAAAATTTATTCTAAATTTAACTGGTAGCCAGTGTAATCTGATTAACGACGGTGTGATATGTTCATGTTTTGGAACTGAGCACACCAAGCGGGCTGCAGCATTCTGCACTCGTTGAAGCTTCATAAGATGCGTGGACGAAACACCGAATAGTAAGCTAACACCGAATAGTAATAGTGTTTATTGTGTGAGCAATAGATATTCAGAGTATGACAGATTCCCAAATGTGCAAGATGGGAATTTAAGTGTACAATCGAGTCTGAAATTATCTAATTAAGTTTCTATTTAAGTTGGTTGTGCCACAATAGGAAATTACTGATTATATTCATACAACAATCTACCTGCTACCGATTTTATGATCGTCATAATGTCAGTCAATCGAGGGAACATGTAAATTTGATAAACCGTTCTTTACTTATTGCTGCACTGGTATTCTATTAGGATTTTACATCCACAGAATGTCTGATTTAAAAAGTAAGAGAATCTACCAAATCTAACCCCCAAGACTCCGAAAGGAAGAAAAATATAATGAAAAGCTACACTAAAAAATATTTAACAGGCTATGTTATATGCATTTGACAAAAGATATGGAACATGTAAATTTGCGTGGTATACTGTGGCACATACACCTGTAATGTGTTACTGTTGTTTTTACAGTAGTTAATTGTGTTTCTACATACAATGTTTTAATATTTGCAGAGATACTGTAATATATAACCTGTACAATAATTTTCTATTCCAGCTCACTTTTCAACACAGCCTAGCTTCCCAAGTTTGAAAAAGTTGCCAACATGCTAAATAATGTTTGTGATGTTACTCTGAGTGATCCACAAGCTTGAAAAATAGGCCTGGTCACTGTGGCCAGAGTATATAGACTCAGAGTAATATCACAAACATCATAGTTTTGAAAAAGTAAACAAATTGGATAAAAATAAATTGACATAAAAAATACAATGATAACTAATGACGTCATTATTTGACCAATGGTACTGCTGACTTGGTGCACCGCAGGTGCAATCAATAAATTTCTGTTTTTTGGAATTGTTGCATGGAAGAAAACATGTGTGAAGAAAATTTTCAGTATTAAAGTAAAACGAATACATGGTTGGGCCTGTAAATATTTCAAAATTCAGTGAAGAATGTTGCCCGAATGGGCTATTTAATACATTTAAAATCACCCCCCCCCCCCGCCCCTCCTGTTGAGGACTTCTACTTTTTGTAATTGACCCAGAGATTGACCCCTCTGGAAGAGACTTGAAGCCCCTCTGGAAGTGCAGTTTTGCATTTTAACCCCTCTGGAAATAGCATTTTTCTCCTTTTTTTCCCAATTACCTGTCTGGAAAATATTAATAATAACCCTTTTTAGAAATTGAGGACCTCGACGTGGGGGAAGGGGAGTGTATTAATTGTAATAGCCAATGAATGTCATTGGCACCATAGAGATTATAAATAACATTGATTATAATAGTGTTATTTATAATCTCTATGATTGGCACAGTGTTGCTTCATACTTTCGATTTGTTGCATTCACTTGCATATTCGAATAATACAAAGAGCTCAAATGATATTTCTCTGGTAGGTTTTCAAGATGCAAAATTGTGTTAGCTATTTACCACAAGAAAGTTTCAATAGCAATGGCGTTATAAAGTAAGTATTTACTATGATAATCTTTCTGACTGTATATAGTGATCCCATGTGGGCCATGCAGGCCAGCCACATGCAATAGTGGAAAGTTTATTTTTTATATGCTGAATATTTATGGGAGCCAATGTTGTTTGATATTTGCACACCAGTCAAATAAACATAAATAATTAAATACAATGAAACCTAAATTGTTTATTCTATATACAAATTAGCTTTAGTGTGCCAAACGTGTGTAGGAACATTCTTGCCAGGCTGTAAAGTTTTTGCTTTGGAGGAAATTAATTTCCTGCTTAAAAATTCTTGCAATTATCAAAATCTGTACAAAATTTATCAACTTTTCGGTCTGATTTCTTCTTGTGTGCTGAGTATATTTGACGCAACAACCTGACTTCCCAGTATGGAAAATCAGTCTATTTCAATCAGCTCATTGATTTGCATTTGCATTAGTCAATGTGTGTTTATTGTGTGAGCAATACATATTGCAGAGTATGACAGATTCCCAAATGTGCAAGATGAGAATTTAAGTGTGCAATCGAGTCTGAAATTTATCTAATTAAGTGTCTATTTAAGTTGGTTGTGCCACAATTGGAAATTATACTGATTATTCATACAACAATATACCTGATACCGATTTTATGATCGTCATAATGTCAGTCAATCGATCGCGAGGGAACATGTAAATTTGATAAATCGTTCTTTACTTATTGCTGCACTGGTATTCTATTAGGATTTTATCCACAGAATGTCTGATTTAAAAAAATAAGAGAATCTGCCAAATCTAACCCCCAAGACTCCGAAAGGAAGAAAAATATAATGAAAAGCTACACTGAAAAATATTTAACAGGCTATGTTATATGCATTTGTGTTGAGAATTGTACAACATATTGATATTTAATTACTGTCGTTCCAATTGAAGTGTTGCTCAAATATTGATTCAATACATTACCTCGGGCTGACCAATTCATTTCATCAAGTTCCTCGAGATATTCATACACTTCCTAGTATAATTGTAAACTTCCTGTTGAATAGTTTGAATGCACCAATCACCTTTGTTGTTTGTGCAACTAACCAATCATAAATAGAAAGGAAGTGATCAGAAATGATCAAATACTTGGAATTGGCTGTTTCACAGGAAGTGTATGAATATCTCGAGGAACTTGATCAAATGAATTGGTCAGCCCAAGGTAATGTATTGAATCAATATTTGAGCAACACTTCAATTGGAACGACAGTAATAGTATAATGTTATTAACCCATTGAGTTGCATTGCACCCTGATGCACCCTACTTCAGTATTTTACTCTGTTTAATGCCAGAGTATTTTACTCGTCAAGGGGAGAGCGCTGGCGCTTAATGGGTTAACTGGCCTATCTGCCCATGTGTCTAGTTAACCCATTGACTTGCATTGCACCCTGATGCACCCTACTTTAGTATTTTACTCTGTCTAATGCCAGAGTATTTTACTCTGTCTAACGCCATACAATTTTACTCGTCAAGGGGAGAGCACTGGCGCTTAATGGGTTAAATGACTATGCCTACGATATGCCAATAAAAGTTTAATTAAATGCTTAAAATCGTCCCCGGGGTGGGGCATTTTCCACTTTGAGCTTGCTCAAGGGCCGTGCATTAAGCCAGTTTTCCACTTCGCCCGTATCATACCGAGATGTATTGGTGAGCATGCGCAGATTGAAAAGAGGTTTATAAATCCACATACTTCCGGGTGTATTCGCATATCAAAATAAAAAGCAGCAAGTCAACTTTTTGGCGTACTACGGAAGTACTAACCAATCAACATTCACAAAATTTTGAAATTTAAAAACGTTTTTGATACGTTTCGGTACGGTACGCTTGAAGTGGAAAACCGGCTTTAGTCTCCTAGTTGTGTCCCCGCACCCTGGCATTTGCACTATGGTATAAACCAATCAAATCAAATTCCCGGGTGTGTTCCCCGTGATGTACTCCTGGAATTGACTCATGCATTACCTCTTGTGGACGAAAGACCCTAATTAGCTGGTCATGTGATCTGCTACAATTTAACAGATTTTTGATTGATGATGATGATGTTGATAAATATTTGATATTGATATATTTTAATTCCTGGGTGTGCAAGGGGAAAGGGGGGACTGCTGATATAACACATCAAGAAACAAAATGAATCCTCTTTTTGCTCTTGTCAAGTTGGCTTTGCCTTTGCATAAGTTAGGTATATCTAATTAAATCCAGCATCCAAAAGGAACTGTTCATTAGGGGTGCACCGGATTTGGAATTTTCAAATCCGGCCGGAACCGGATTTACCGGATTTGGACAAAAATTGGGGAATTCCGGAATTCCGGCCGGATTTGAGATAAACCGGTAATGGGGACAATTGGGGATAAATCAGTATTCAAAATGACGGTTTATGTTTTTTACTATTTTTAGTTAGTGTCAGTTTAGATTTTTGATTGTGTTTAAACCTTTTTTAAACATCTTTTTGTTAATAACTTAATATTGTATAATAATATAAGTGTTTTTTTAAACTTTAAAGCTGCCAAATTGATGGTTTATCCCATTCTTGGTGAACTTTTTAAGGTGAAAACAGAAATTTAAATCCGGCCGGATTTTCTCCAAATCCGACCGGAAGCCGGATGCCGGAAAATTCGTTAAATCCGGCTGGAATTCCGGCCGGATTTGAAATCCGGTGCACCCCTACTGTTCATTTATAAGCCTGTCCTGTTTGTATGTTAAATCAACATTGAAGTCTGGAATTTATTTATAGCATAATTACTACATATCAGATTTCATTGACAAGGCATATCCATTTGACCAATGGGAATTTTGCATTGTATGCACAACACATATTTTGTTTGTTGATGTGTTTTTGGCAGACTCTCCTTGGTCCTGAGCCCTGAGGGACTATACTCACATGTAGTCTAAACCAGAAGTAGCTACAATCAGGGTGTTAGCCAGGTGGCCGTCCGACCATCCTATGGACGGCCACTTCTGAATTTGGACGGCTAAATTTTAATGGACGGCCTAAGGGAGTATTTTCTTTAAATAGCAACCTACAAGCTTTGTAATATTTCTTGAATAATTCGCGCCGTATTTTTGTAAAACGTGCCATGTTTTTGTAACTATTTTGATGATTCTCGCATGAAGTATCAAGGAGAATAACGGGAAACCGCTGTTTTAAAAAACAGCAATCCCTTTATCGCTCGAGCGCCATGTTACAGTTACGGAAGTGATCATACCATACTGTACAATGTGCATCTAAAACTAAAAGTAAAAAGGTTCAACAAATAAAACATCACAATTCCTCAACAACAGAAAATTGCGACCACGCCCAAAAACATGTGATCACGCCCACAAAAATATGTTGCCACGCCCACAAAATTATTTTGGACGGCCACTTTTGAAATCCTGGCTAACACCCTGGCTGCAATAAAACACATGCAACACTACAAAACCCTTCAGTCATATTCACTCTCTTTTGTTGCTGCAAATTTCAATTGATATTTCATGTCTTTTATTTTAGTGCGAGCAGTACTTGGCATTTGTTCTTTAGCATCTTTCCGACTATTCCGTCGAGGTGTTTGTCAAAAGTTTGGTCCAACTGTTGCAGACTTTCTGTCAATTATCACGATGACTCAATTTCACCTGATGTTTTACATGTCAAGACCTCTGCCAAATATCTTTGCTCTGATACTTGGTAATGCTTGGTAATTTACCTATTACAGTATAGCCTGCTTGCAGACGTTGTATGTTTTGTATTTCTCACACCAAGCGACAAATTTTTGTTGCTTAAGCACTTAAGTGTGAGAAATACAACATCTACGAGCAGGCTAATCACAGTAAATGGCTTATTGCATTTTAAATCACACCCCCCTATGGAGGATACTGGAATTTCCAGACCCCCCTTCCTAAAATTCAACAAAAAAAGAAGGAATTTCCAAGGGAGGGTCTAAATTTTAAAGAAAATCTGTGGAAATTCCACGGGGTAGGTTAAAAAAACAACATGGAAATTCCAAGGGTCATGGTTGCCTATTAAACAAAAAATGTGGAAATTCCAGAGACTAGGTCAAAACCATCGGTGGAATTTCCAAGGGATGAGTAGAAATTCATTAAAAATCTGTGGAAATTCCATGGGGTAGGCTGGAAATTTGTAAAAAATCGCAGAATTCCAGGGGGTAGGACGGAAATTCATCAACATCTGCGGAATTCCAGGGGAGGGGGTCCAAAAAATGGATGTCCCCCATAGAGGGGTGTGGATTAAAAATGCAATAAGCCAATGTGAATTAGTGTTCTTTATAGCGTACAGAGAGCAGTAGTGGATATCTCCTGAAATATTGAGAGGGGTGGCATATGGGTATGAATTTTTTCAATCTTCTATTTTCTAGCACTATCAGCATTTTATTTCTGGTTTTCTGGCAACCTAGCAGCTTTTATTTGGTGTTCTGGATATAGTATAATCATATTCCGTGCAGAGCTGGTATTGCTGATGGGAATGATCATATTGTTTGAATTATATCATGCAAGAATCTCGCTTCTGAATGCCTTTCTTCATGCGGCTTGTGCTGGCATCACATCACTGGGTGAGAGCAACTTGTTAGCCATATATTTTATGTGTTGCTGAATGTTTTGATTTGTGCTTCAAAACAGTAGTGGACATGGACATTAGGGGATTGACACTATATTGTTTATTTATTTAGCATTGACAGTCGTGATAGATTCCTATTTCTGGCAAAGATGGTGCTGGCCTGAAGCGGAGGTATTTTGGTATAATACGGTACAAAACAAGAGTTCAGATTGGGGTGTATCCTTTCAACTTGTTAATTTACCTAACTTATAGTAGATTGAATTGATCTGTCCGAAAACATTTATTTATTTAACAGCTTTAATCTGGCACATAGATAACTTGACACGTAGATAACTTGACAATATTGTACATAACTTACAATAAATAATTACAATGTACAAGAATATGGAGAATAGTAACTATTGAAGGTGGATAACCTGGCGAAACACAAACAAGACTTAGGCCCCCATGCATGGTGCTTACCACTATAGATGAGATAATATAGAAGCGCAAGAAAAATACAGAATAGAAAAATGGAAGGTGAATGGAAAAATAGAAGCATACAGAAGAGATAGAATGAATGACATGGAAGTTATTAGCTAGTCGTAATCAACAGGGCTTGAAGTTTGCAGTATCCCGATATCCAAGGGATACCAGATGTTAAGTTTGGATACTGGAAATCACAAGCTCAGTATCCATTGGGATACAGAAAACAAGTTTCTCTCCTCCACAGATAGTGTACTTTTCTGTTGTACAGTACATGAATCCTTGATAAACATATCTTAGATTCATTATTTCATCAAATTCATTACAATTTACCAGTTGTTTCAAAGTTTGAATATTACTTGCCAAATGTGATGATACAGATTTTGTCGTGGATACCAGATCTCTAGTTTCGCACGTATCCCATTGGGCTAAAGATTCCAAATTTCAAGCCCTGGTCACACTCAGTCAATGAGCATGAGCTAGTTTAATCAGGAAGGCAGTAGCAGTGAGGTGGAGGTTAAAAATTTAGGGCAACAGAATCATGATAATTTGTTTTGTATACAAGGTTAACACAAGGATAATTTAACCCATTGAGTGGCAGCACTCGATCTCCACTTGATCAGTAAAATCGTCTGGCATTAGACAGAGTAAAGTAGGGCACGTCAGGGTGCATTGCCACTTGAAGGGTTAATGAGTATAATTGTTTAAATTAACAGTCTTACAAGAAATTATTTTCCATAATGGATTTTTACAGACATCTCCATTTTTGTGGTATTTTTACTCAGCCTTACCTCGAGCCATCTCACTCTTTACACCATTTCTAATTGGTTATGGTATGAAGTACGACAAAAGAACCAGAGTGATATTTACAATGGCAATAGCATTTGTCCTTCTCTTTTCGTTTTTGCCACATAAAGAACTACGCTTCGTTTTCTACGTCATTCCGCTATTGAATGTTGTAGCTGCTGTTGGACTCAACTCCATGTAAGTGAGAAACATTTGTTTAAAAAATTAATCGAGTCAGGGCTTCAAATTTGTGGTATCCCAATATCCCGGCAATACCAGATTTTAAAGTTGGATACTGGAAATCACAAGCTCGGTATCCTGAGGGATACTGAAAAATTGTATCCACAGCTGATATTTCCCAAAAAAATGCCGTCAAAACAATACGTCAAGAATGTTTTCTGTGTTGGTGTTGTGTACTCAGGTGAATATGATATTTGTGATGTTACTCTGAGTGTATATCCACACCGGGCGAGCTTGAAAAATATGCCCGGCCACGGTGGGATTCGAACCTACGAATCCCATGCTAGTATTTAATGGGAACAAATACCATGCTAGTATTTAATGGGCTAGTATTCCAAAGGTCGTAGGTTCGAATCCCACCGTGGCCGGGCATATTTTTCAAGCTCGCCCGGTGTGGATATACACTCAGAGTAACATCACAAATATCATATTCACCTGAGTACACAACATCAACACAGAAAAAATCATATTACTAGATTACATTGGTATCGAAGGAACTAGATTCTGTTCCGAAATATCACTTACTCGAACCGTCCTGACCGCGTAGCTCAGTTGGAAGAGCATTGGGCTAGTATTCCAAAGGTCGTAGGTTCGAATCCCACCATGGCCGGGCATATTTTTCAAGCTCGCCCGGTGTGGATATACACTCAGAGTAACATCACAAATATCATATTCACCTGAGTACACAACACCAACACAGAAAAAATCATATTACTAGAATACATTGGTATCGAAGGAACTAGATTCTGTTTCGAAATATCACTTACTCGAACCGTCCTGACCGCGTAGCTCAGTTGGAAGAGCATTGGGCTACTGTATTCCAAAGGTCGTAGGTTCGAATCCCACCGTGGCCGGGCATATTTTTCAAGCTCGCCCGGTGCGGATATGCACTCAGAGTAACATCACAAATATCATATTCATCTGAGTACACAACATCAACACAGAAAAAATCATATTACTAGAATACATTGGTATCGAAGGAACTAGATTCTGTTCCGAAATATCACTTACTCGAACCCTCCTGACCGCGTAGTTCAGTTGGAAGAGCATTGGGCTAGTATTCCAAAGGTCGTAGGTTCGAATCCCACCGTGGCCGGGCATATTTTTCAAGCTCGCCCGGTGTGGATATACACTCAGAGTAACATTCACAAATATCATATTCACCTGAGTACACAACACCAACACAGAAAAATCATATTACTAGATTATATTGGTATCGAAGGAACTAGATTGTGTTCCGAAATATCACTTACTCGAACCGTCCTGACCGCGTAGCTCAGTTGGAAGAGCATTGGGCTAGTATTCCAAAAGTCGTAGGTTCGAATCCCACCGTGGCCGGGCATATTTTTCAAGCCTGCCCGGTGTGGATGCACACTCAGGGTAACATCACAAATAAATGAGTAAATTGTTAAACACGTCCGAATTTATCAATATGACTATAAATTCGCGAATCGCGACACATGTTGAGCCCTAACCTAACCCTAAAAGTCTAAAAATAGTAATGTGGTAACATTATAATACCCGGCAAACAATAACTGTATAGTGCTTCTAGCCAGTTTTTCTGAATTCATGACGAGATATTCAAAGAAAAACTATGCAGCAATTGTACGTTTAGAGTAAAATTACCAGCATACCTGTTCATTTAATTTTAAATTTACCTGCTATATAGGTGCTTATTTTGTAACCGAGTGCATCACATAGATTTTTCTATTAATTAAAGTCTAAAGCCAATTTATATAAAAAATATAAATTTAAGTTAATTAATGGGCAATGCTCATTGTATGACAATTGGCAATTCAATGTAACACTACTAAAATATGCGGCATGGTGTGACAGGTCACCTGTTCTATATCATGTCTGAAATATCAAAGGTCATTTCGCATCCAGCATCTGTGCACGTACACATTGTATGACAAAAATTTCTTACAGCCAATAAGAATACTACCCGCTTAATTCGATAAAGGATTAACCAATCAAAACCAGGAAAATAAATATAATAGATTAAGCATACTTGCAAGTGATCACTTTGTTTCAAAGTTCCAACGAGGCACACTGCAGTTTGTCAGTTACAAAGCTGCGAGACGTTTACCCACCCACCCACCTCGACGAGACAGATGATATGCACTGGTACGAAAGAGAACCCTGGAAGCACCTACGTCACAACATATTGTATCCTATATAAATGATACGAACACCGGAGGACACTGTTATCCTACTTCACCGAACAAAAACCTTAATTCCAAGGCCATTAATAAACTCTGTATTATAAAATATAGCACTGGTGTTTTGCTGAATTTATTCGTGCGGGGATGAAGTGCTCCCAATGATCACCTTCAGGCCCATAGACTCAGGTTAACTTAATGTATATATAATCAGTCGAATCGTAGGAACTGGCCTAGGGGGTTATGACCCCTTGGTTCAGGTTGATGTTAGAGGGGGTCGCTACCCTTCTGGCAGGCCTCTATTGGGGATTATGCCCCTATAGGGCATTCAGTCTCTCCTAGTGGGGCTTATAGATCCCTTCACAGGAGGAAAGCATAAGGCCTAAATGAGTCTTTGGGATTTACACAGTTTTATAACAGTTACCATATGTTAAACCGGAGTACTTCACCCCCACAACCCATTCTCCCACACAATAATTTGCATCACTTGTGTTTGATTTAACTTCTTACCAGTTTTTTCCCCAAGAGCAATTGAACCATTAACTTAAATTTATATAAAAATATATAAATTTAAGTTAATGGGGCAATGCTCACTGTATGACAATTGGCAATTAATGTAACACTACTAAAATCTGCAGCATGGTGTGACAGGTCACCTGTTCTATATCATGTCTGAAATATCAAAGGTCGTTTCGTATCCAGCATCTGTGCACATGCACAGTGTATGACAAAAATTTCTTACAGCCAATAAGAATACTACCCACTTAATTTGATAAAGGATTAACCAATCAAAACCAGGAAAATAAATATAATAGATAAAGCATGCTTGCAAGTGATCACTTTGTTTCAAAGTTCCAATGAGGCACACTGCAGTTTGTCAGTTACAAAGCTGCAAAACTTTTATCCATCCACCCACCTCGACATCACTATCACTTATTATTATTATTATTACTGCATCAAAAGTGATTTTTCTGGGTTTTCATAGTGCTGAGAGACTGTTGATTTTCTAATTTTATTTGAAGCTCTAATGTCATTGAGCTGTGTTCGTAGGTTATCGCCAAACAAATATGATGTAATTAGCACATGTGGGGCCCATAGGCTGCTGTAATCTCTGTGTAGATTGGGCTTGATAGCGTCGCATCAACGCATAGATAAATCACACATTGTGTGCCCTAGTAGGGCCAGAGCAATCTGTGTTCATCGTGATGATCTAGTCAACCTCGGGCAGATCTGCATTACGCATTTGCAATAGCCTATCTGTAGTGATAGTAAGTATTATATCCACTTTAGCCAGTAGCTTTTGTGTGGAAGTAGCACGGAGGTCATTGTGCTTGGTTTTGTTGTCTAGCTTGCCCCAAATTTCCTCGTTAACACGAGGGACTGCAATTTTTTCACAATTCCCTGGTCTCGAGTAATTGTCCATTTTTTCTTTTTGTTTTGCTTCTGTAACCTTTGAAGACCAGCATTTGTTAATGTCAGCAAGTTGCTGATTTATATTGCCTCCTACCTCCTCTAGTTGTTCCAGATCCTGCGAGATTTTGTCAAGGAGAGAGTCATGTTGAAGTCGAACTTGTGCCTCGCTTGTATTACCTGCATTTGCCGAGTTGGCATTGGGTTCTTTTGTACTCTGAAGCAATCCTTTGGCATCACTGTCATTGCTGTCTATTTCAACTTCATTTTGTGGAGCTAGGCGTCTTGTTTTATTTGGTCTACCCTCTGAGTCAGAGGTTTTATCCGAATGTAATCTCTTCATGGATTTTTCTGTGTGGAGCATGGCAGTTGATATGGTTTCAAGGGTTTTGCCCAAACCTGATAGCATTTTCGGCATTGTTTCTTCTTTTGCTGTCTCGTCTGTTGCCGGAGTGTCATCATCCAGTAACCTACATTCCATTTCGTCTTCTGAAGTCATGATTTTATTGGTAAAAAATGCAAATATTCACTGCTTTTTTTTGCATAAACAACTATTTGCTTGAAAAACATGTGGGCAACTGATTTCTTGATATGCGTGTGCATGTCTTAGTGACGTAGTCCAATGACGAAATAGAATTGACAAAACTTAGTATCACACTAGTTGGCAAATGACAACATTGACATCGGAGATGTGGCCTTACATGGAATTCAAGAATACGAACAGTATATAAATGACAACAATGACAATGTACAGAATCAAAATGCATTCAATCTCAACGTAAACATGATAATGGCAGAAATGATGAGAATATGAATATCAACCCCGAAAATACATGTTATTTTGAAGCTGATGGCAATGAAAAAACAATATAAAAATTTCCCAGACCAAGACAAGCAACTGACAAAACTAAATCAAGAAAGCATTCTTGTAATCGTCAGCGAAAGAAGCATAAACACACAGAACAAATTTCCAGCTCGTTGATTTGTATTTACATGAATTTTGCGTGAAACAGTGTCTTACCTTTGGCTTTGATCAGCTGAACTTTCTTCACCTGCAGGATCGGTTCACTGTGGTTTAGGCTTTGATAATGGCGATTCATTGCATAGCAAATCCCAGTGGTAGTCAAAAAATTTTCAAGATCCCAGGGGCACTTTACTTTTGGCAAATAAAATGTCTAAATTTTCCGGATCTAGCAGCTTTAATGAGAGCCGAGACGTAAAATTATCTCTTAATGTGTTTGTTATTATCTTGTAGCTTTCTTTTCCAATCTTTCGTTCGATATTTCCTAAGAAATCCTTCAGTTCCTCGTACGCCATTACATATCTCATACCATGTGTTGATTGAACTTCAGAAGTTCGTTTTGTAGTTCAGAAGTTCGCTGTGAAGTTCCCACCCAACTTCCGAAATTCGAAACGTAATTGGGAACTTGGGAACGAACTTCACAACCGCATCTTGAAAGTGAACTTCATGAAATCGATGACAAACGTCCAATGACTATATGGCAGCTTTCAAGTTGCGCATTTTTTCACATACTTTAAATATTTCTCAATTTTATACCGATATAAGTATAATAATTACTTTAAAAAAATACATTTAAATCAAACACAAAACTAAATGCTATCCTTTTATTCGTTTAATTATTTCTGAACAAGAGACTTTCAAGTGGACTTAAATTTTTCCATGTGTGTATGCAGAGGTACGAAAAATGCTTAACTGTGAAGCAGCCAAGTCTAACACGTAATTGCAATTCGAAACCAGCGTATGTTTTGGACTAGGGAACCTTCAGACTAGTGAACCTTCGGACTAGTGAACCTTCGGACTGGAGCTCCAACAACTTCATTTTTGGTATCTCATAATTCTCATAGTCCTGTGGAACTACTGGCATCTCATGTGGAACTACTGTTGTACCATCACATGCCATTGGTTCTTCAATTGTAAGATCATCTATATGAATTCATGAGTATTATTTAACCCATTAACAGGCGATACACAAGTAAATACTCTAGAGTACATACTCTAGTATTTACTCTGTCTAATGCCAGACAATTTTAATATAATTTTAATAATTTACATTACAAACCTGAGGTAGAATGAAGTTTTTGTAGTTCACTCCTTAGTTTGAGAATCATACATAAAGGCAAGCCCAAATGTTTAAACATGTTATCACTTTCCAGATTGGTCAGCAACTTTAAATCAGATATGCATGGTTTCAAACTGTACAAATTATAAAGTATTGTATTCATGAAAAATAATAGGAGAAACCACACTTTCCGTCACTCAATTTGGCCACAAAGGAGGACATTTATCATGCAGACAATGTACAAATACAATTTTAAATTAATATATAAAAGTGTAGAATATAAAATTGACGACAACTCATGTGTGGCACTATAAATACCTTATTTTTTTTACATCAATTGCTCAACATAATTTTCAAGACTGATTTTTGTCAGAAACGATTGTGCTTCGTTTTCCTGCAAATATACTTGATGCCAACTTAAATAATAATACAAAACCACAGGGGCAGAAGTGCAACTCTCAATGAGGACTTCTCGCATGTTGCTTTTTTGCTAATAGTTTGCGTAAAATTATTTAATATTCTGAATAGATATATGAATATTCATGTACTACCTTCATTTTAAAAGCAATTGTCAATGGACAAAAATTACTAATGAAATTCATATTCCAAATATATTGACCATCGCTTCCACATTTAATATTTTGCTAAATACTAAAATTATCATTAAATTCTTATATTTACCTGTACAGATTCCATTATGGCAAAATTTAAACTGTGCTTCAGGAAATATATGACCAATATAGACGGAGATCAGTATAATTGTACAAATATGTATTCAAGATGTACAATGGATGCAGTCAAGTGAAGCAAACACAGAACAGTTAAAAATAAGCGGGAAAATATTACGCCGCTGGATCTTATTTTCATGTCACGCAGTCACAAAATATGATTGGTTTTGTGATTTCGTGGCACCGCTGCGCAAATGGAATTTTTTTAAGATTCTCTGGTTGTGCTCTAAAACTCTGGAGATTCCGCTTGGACATTCCAGTGCCCATAAAAATGTAAAATATTGTTTACTAGAGAGACTTTCAAGAGACTTTCAAGAACAATAAAAGATATAAAAGATTGCTTTGAGAATATATAAGATTACTTTGAAAATATATAAGATTGCTATGAGAATATATATATAAAACAATGAACTTGAATTTGTTATAAAAAAACTCAGAATCCCAATAGATATGTATCAGGTGTGTATAAATTATTGTATAGATATATACTAAAATCTGATTTCAAATTTTTATTTCAATTTTCAGAAGACTCTGGAAGTGTTATTTCTGATAGTCACATCCAGGGCCATACAGGGCCCTCCTAGAGAAAACTATATTTACGATTTTTAGAATGCCATTATTAATTCTTTTGTGGATATTCGGGACTTTGGCATATAGGCCTTGCTGCCCCCTGGTGAAAAAATCCTGCATACGGCTTTGGTCACTCCAGTCCAAAGTTTGACAAGCTTTCTCCACATCCCTGTCTATGTTTGTGCTAGTAAGCCATATGAAACTTTTAAAAATTCCATGACCAGTTCCTCATTAAATATTTAATATATTTTACTTTTTGCAATTATAGAATCCCCAAATTATAATAAACAAGTATGTAACTGTCGGTTATGCTCTGGCCAATTGCGGGACAGACGGACTGTACATAAGCACTTCCTAACCCACCCATATCACACAATGACAAACTCTGGTAATGTGGCTAACTCTGACACAGCCCGAGGAGAAATGAGCAGTTATTCTGCTCTTGATAATAGCAGTCAGTACTAGTTATGGAGGCATTGACATTCGGGCATTAATGATAGCAATGACAATTATATCAATCTTGATGATGGAAGTGGTGATGACAGTGATGGTTACAATGGTAATGGTAATGATGATGGTGGTGACTGTGGTGATAATGGCAATGGTAATAATGGTGATGACAATGGTGGTGATGGAAGTAATGGTTATAATCATGAGAATGAGAGTGATGGTGGTAATGGTGATGACAATGGTGGTGATGGAAGTAATGGTTATAATGATGAGAATGAGCGTGATGGTGGTAATGCTGATGATAAAAGCGAGGACAGCATTGGTGGTAATTATGGTGATGATGCGTATCCCTAAATGTTGTTCCCTTTACAATGTCATGACAGCAGCAATTTTGCATGATTTACATTTTCCTGCACATATCATTTCGATTGGGTTAAACCACAAGATTATGCAGATGTTAAATCTTGCGGGAAATTAAATTGAATTACGAAATGTGTGATAGGACAAAGTATAAGTGGTTTCCTATGATGTATGCATGTATTAAAACAGCATGTTAGGAACACATGTAAATGAAGTATGCCATTCCTATTTGAAAAGGAACAGCAATTCAAAGGGAACAAGTTGTTCCTAGTTGACCTTAATTGTTCCGCTTCACTTAAGTTCTGAAAATCAGAACGGTTTGAATGAGGAACAATATTAATTGTTGTTCCTTATTTGGGAACAAAATGTTCTGCGCAGCAAATCCTTAAACAAATATAGCTTTTGAAGCAGAACTATTTGTTCCTTTTTGTTGTTCCCCTTTATTGTTCCCTTTTCTTGTTCCCTCTTATTGTTCCCTTCTTAACGAAGCATATTAATTAACAATAAATTTTACATAAGCAAATATTATTAATGCATTGTGCACACAAAGTGTTTACTATAAAAGACCAAGCTAATTTTACTTGCGTAGCATTTGCTAGTTTTATATGTTTGCACGTAGAAAAGCTCAAATAGACTGGAAGTCTGTAGGTGGCGTGTTTACAAAGCCAAGGTGATTGCATTTAGCTAAAGGCACCGATGGGTTAGACCATTGCCCAGTAAGAGGATGTGAACATTCAGCATTTCAAAGTCGAAGAGGCTGTTGTAAGCATGTTAAAACAAAGTATGGTTAGTATTACTATTTTGATGAAAAGCCCAACGTGTGCTTTTCGCCGTTTGCAAGCCCAGAAACACAGCCAAAAGGGTGTAAAACAGTTCCTGGCTGTTCTACAGATCATCACTTCGCTCGCTTGTTTTCCAAGTGGCTTCAAAGCAACTGCAGCGGCGGTAAATCTCTCAAACAATCAGACATTTCAGTTAGCAGAGCGTTAAAGTTTATAAAGTTTTGTTGGCGAAGAAGACATGCTAAATTCTCCTAATTTGATCAATTACTCCTTGGGGTCTCCACAACTGTTAACAAAGTTCGTGGACAGTCTAAAAGAAAAGTGGGGTCTTGGACAATCAGCACAAATTTCTTATGTGGCAAGTATTTCAGACTTACTGGATTTTTGCAAATTTAATCGTCCCCCTGCATCAGTGCTTCAAAACTTTGCCGTTACCGAGGTGTTAACCTGAAGTTCAGGCCCTAATCACAGAATAGGGCCTGACACAAAACCTATCCAAACAGTGGGATTCCCGTCCACCTGATGGACGGGAAATCTGATTGGTTGATCAGAATCATGAAGGATTTTGATTGGTTGCAAGTTCACATAAACAGTTTTAAAAATAGCTCGGTCAAGGGCGACAATTAATATAAAGGTCAAATGCACATTACCCATTTCTTCGAATTTCTTTTCTTTTATGCTTTATGGCAGAAAATAAATCAAACAAACAGTATTCGGAGAGGGCTTTATCAAAATCTTTGACAAATTTTGGACACACGACGCTGAAAGAACAGCCAAACTAGTCATGTATTCGAAAGCTTGTTGTTGACAGCCAAGATGTTCTGCCAACTGGCTTTGCCGGCAAAAGTCTTATTTTTAATATCAGGTCCTACCGGCGTTGTTTTCTGAGCTACATCGCCTTCTTCGTGGTACGATCCACGTCCAGCAAGTTGAGACCTTGAGAAAGCTTGGCAGTCAAGCCGTGCACAGAACTGACTAATTAAATCTTTGTTTGCTGTTCGGTTAAATAGAGAAACTGACTCTTAGTTATATAAAAGTACCTTGAATTTTTAAGTTTAATTAAAAAGCAAAATGCACACTCTGCGGACATGTTCATGAGAATATAAATTTTTTGTGTAATGAAATCTACAACACTTGTCAATCATATTGCATGTTGTGTCTAAAAATAACATGTGGGCGTCCCACGGTCTAGACAGGTTTTGTGTCGGGCCCTATTTCAAATTAGGGCCTGAACTTCAGGTTACCGAGGTGTATGTGAAAAGAGCAAGAAAGTGTTTAGCAAAGGACATGAGATCAAATTGGACAACTGAATTAGACATAGAGACCCTGGGATCATGTAGAAGTTGGGCAACCCTTTCCGAAGTACAATCTGTAATTCCATTTCATGAGGAACGTTATAAATCTGTGTTAGAAAATTGTATTGTATCTCCTTCAGTCAAAACCGGCGATGTGACGTTTGCCACCCAATTCGTTGCAGCTTATATGTTCCTGAAAGTGAAAGGTTGTCGTCCAATGACCTACCAGCATCTAACTTTGTGAATGTTTGAAAGTGCAAAAAAGAATGAAGGAATGGTTGATCAGAAAATATCCAAGACGGCTAAAAGGTACAGCTTTGATAGTGTATACTTTGACAAATGCAGCATCGAGTTGTTGGAGAAATATATAACGTACATAAGACCCATTCGAAATGGTAAACAATTTCAGAAACTTACAGATCTTTTCAGTGTGTTGGTGTTCAAAGCTATCGGAAAATACATTCACCCAACTAGATACAGACAGATCATCGAGACGGAAAGTGTACACATTCTCTTGCCAAATGAACAGAAATAGATATCTGAAGACCAAAAACATAGCTCTGACGTTGTCTGTGTTCACTATCAAAAGAAAAGATCTCGGGAAGTAGCATTGAGAGGATGCCAGTGCATGCAAAAATTACTTGACAGAAGTAATAGTTCACAGATCGAATACAAAAAGCAACAGCAGTCATTTGAGCAAGAGCATGTGTGCCAAGACATTGCAACCACTACGACCCACGAATTAGCAAAACAGTGTTCAGGTGTTGCTTTACATCTGAAGAAGACAAATGTATACGATTGGGCATTGGAAAATTTAGTTTACGTTGGTCAATGATATTATGTCATCCGGAATATAATTTTAATGCATGTCGTGTTCCAAATACTTTAAGAAAGAGGGCTTGAAGCCTTAAAATTAGTGTGACAGCTTAATGTACAGTGTTAATTGCTTTAGCTATAATTATAATTATAAGTATGAAATGAAAGAAATTTTGTAACAATACAAATGCATTACAAATGTAAATTGCATGATTCTCATACATTTGTTCCTGTAAGTGTTCTTTTATGATCATCATGGGAACGAAAAATGTTTAAAAATATTCTTTCGAACATTTCAAAATATAGTTAGAAAAATCTAAGTATCCAGTTCATTTTGTTCGTTATCCCACAGTTAATAAAATAAGATGGTTTGGCTAGCCGGACACGCCCCCAATTATATTATTGTTCTCAGTTATTTGGGTCACGTGATCTTTTTAGTGCATGGGGTGTTAAATCACAAGTCAAAAACAATAGAGCTTTGTATTGCCGCAACATATTTCTGTTCGAAAACTGCAACGTTATACTCACTGGGTCGCTAATTTTCAGAGTTTTACAGTTGGCACACAATGCCAGGTGCCAACTGTGCTTTAGTGGGGTGCTCAACTAGTCGAAAGAGTGATCTTTCACTATTTAAATTGCCTTTTGCTGGGCAAGGTGACTCCGAGGTCACAGTGAAATTAAAGACGGATGCGCGTAAAGAATGGCTTCGAGTAATTCGTAGGACAAGGGAAATGACACCACAGCTGAAGACGAAGATTGAAAAAAAACACTATCTTTTTGTGTGAACACCGTTTTAAACCTGAAGTGATATTTCAACGTAAGTATTGACCTCTCAATTTTGCGCAAATTTATGGTAATTAGACACTTCGTATATCATTTACATGTATTCAAATATCAGTTGTTATTAACTGTAGGATAAACATTGTGCAAACTGTTTATAGTTTACTTTCAATTCTTTTTCTGATGCGAAAAGAAAGTCCTTAGCAACTGGTGCTGTTCCTACGGAAAACCTCCCGTTAAAAAGTCATGAGTCGAAGCCAAAAACACGACAGCCTCTTGTGCGACAGAATACCGTGGAAGCTTGCTCGACATCAGAAGGTTCGCCACCTGTTGAGATGACAAGTGCAGATTTAATTTCCGATGAAAGCCTGGAAGAGTTTGCCAGTAAGATAAAAGAAAAGATACCAGATCCATGGGTCATCACAACGTGCAACAACACAGAGATTAGAATAGAACTTTGGGATTCCAGTTACTCGATTCCAAGATACATTCTACATGTTGATTCGGGCTTGCAGTTTTCGCTACATGTTTACAATTGGCTGCTACCTGATATCCATCCTTTATACACTACGCACCGACGACGAATGGACTCTGCTAGAGTTGTTGACTTTTTGGAAGCTATCAGAGGTGAAAAATATCTCATTTGCGAAGGATTACACCAAGATGAGCATGTACAATCTATTGCTAAAGATCCAGGTGACGCGAGCCATACGTCCTTCAGCAATTTTGATGTTATGCGGCATTCTGTTCCAAACAGAGTCGATATGGATTCAAATTTTGGAGTTCTGGTAGTTTTTCGTTGTGTAGATTGCCAGCTATTACTCGGCAGACAAGTTGATGAAGAGCAAGTGATTTGTGATCCATGCAAGAAGTTACAAAAGAATATTTTGGTGCAACAAAATCGAAAGAGTCGTTCTTCTAGTGCCCCTGCTAAAGCTAAAGCTCCATTGACTGCCTGTAGCTCAGAAAAACTTAGAGCAACAGTGGTAGCTAAGCGTTTGGAGTGTAAACAATTGGAAGATAAAATGAAAAAGCTGCAAGATAAAATAGAAAAGAGTGCTGTGAGTGTGAGTGAGCCCCTTGAAAAGGATCTGATGACCATCATGAGCGGACAGAATCTAGATTCCACCCCACACATGAAGTTCTTCTGGGAACAACAAATTCACCTCCTGAAAACCAAGAAAATGGGCCGTAGGTATCATCCACAAATGATACGATTTACACTATCAATACATTGCAAATCTCCTTCTGCATATCGGGAGCTTAGAGACAGTGTAGCTCTAATATTACCAAGTGAGCGTGTTCTTCGAGATTACAAGAACTATTTTAAACCTGGAGCTGGCATCATTAAAGAAAACATTGAAGAATTGAAAGAGCAAACTTCAAAATTTACTGGGATCCAAAAGTATGTTGCAGTCATCATGGACGAGATGAAAATTCAGGAAAATCTTGTTTTTGACAAAACCTCCGGTGAACTGATCGGTTTCATTGATCTTGGGGATCCATTAACGACCTATGCCAATGTAGATGAAGAAACCCCTATTGCATCCCATGCACTGGCTTTCTTGGTTAGGGAGCTTTGCACTAATTTGAAGCATGTTGTTGCCTATTATTTTACTGGCAATGTGACATCATTTCAGTTGTTTCCATTGTTTTGGAAAGTAGTTGGAGTGCTTGAAACAACAGTAAAATTATGGGTAATAGCAGCTGTTAATGACGGTGCTTCCCCTAACCGGAAACTCTTTGCACTCCACTCAAAGCTTGGCGGCACACTACCAGATGGTCTTGTTTACAAGACACCCAACCTCTTCTTCCTGGCTCGGATGATCTATTTCTTTGCAGATGTGCCTCATTTGATCAAAACTGCCAGAAACTGCCTCTATAACTCTGGGTCAGGATTGTGTAGTCGGTACATGTGGAATGATGGTCAGTATCTATTGTTTCGGCACATTGCAGACCTGTTTCACCATGATCAGCAGTATGCTTTGCACCAATTACCAAAACTTACACTGGATCATGTTCTGTTGACTGGCTACTCCAAGATGAAGGTACAAACTCTGTTTTATTTTAGTATTAGACTAATTTAGTGTAACTGACCATTACTGTTCTTTATTTTTTCTTGCAACTTTGCTCCAGTGACACAGGGCTCTATTGATACCATGCAGTGTTACTACACTGAACAGGCTACCCTGTTGAAATAAAATTATACCTATCTATCTATCTATCTAATATCCATCTATCTATCAGTTGTCTCATTCCCAGTGTTTTCAAGTGTATGGCTTATATCCTCATGTTTTTGTACCACGTTTCTCAAACATAAGATATGAAGATATAACCGAATGAAAACACTACTGTTGGGGCAATGTGCAATATATGAGAAGATCTAATGCATGTCTGTAAATTGTTTTTAGGGTTTTGGCTGTTAATTTCTTTATCTTTCTTAACAGGCTGTTGTCTGATGATTGCTATTTTTGATTAGCGAATGCAGATGACCTTTAACCCATTGAGTGGTGATGCACCCTACTTTAGTATATTACTCTGTCTAACGCCAGACGATTTTACTCTGTCTAACGCCAGACGATTTTACTCGTCAAGGGAAGAGCGCTGGAGCTTAATGGGTTAACTGGCCTATCTGACCATGTGTCCAGTTAACCCATTGAGTGGCGATGCATCCTGATGCACCCTACTTTAGTATTTTACTTTGTCTAACGCCAGACGCCAAGAGCGCAGGCGCTTAATGGGTTAATTAAAAAAATTGTGCAATATGATTAATATTATTGTTGTTTAGGTAAAACTAGCTGTTCAAGTCCTAAGTAGAACTGTTGCTACTTGTTTGCTTGAGAGTGAAGACCCAAGTGTTGTTGGCACTGCAATGTTCTGCCAAATGATCAATGATTTTTTTGATTGTTCAAATGTCAGATCATTGACTGAGTCTGAAAGAAAGAGGAATGACCGGATCAAGCCCTATGAAAGTCCTGATGACCAGAGGCTTGTTTGGACAAAAGATACTTTCCTAAAGTACCTTGAAGACTGGCGATCAAGTGTTGCCAAAAGAAGTGATCATCCATACACCGCAACACAAAGGGAAAAGATGTTCCTATCCCGCCAGACCTATGAAGGCTTCAAAATAACAGGTCATTCCCACATCGAAGCCATTAAGTTTCTCCTCTCTGAAGGATTCTCATATGTCCTTTCAGAGCGTTTTATGCAAGATGTAGTTGAAGACTACTTTGGCCATCAAAGAACAGTGCGAGGCCGGTCAGATAATCCTTCTGCACAGCAGTTTGGTTATAATGACTTAACTATTGCTGCACAGAGAAACATTGCTCCATCAGTGAGTGGCAACGTGGGAGGAAGATATGGGAAGCAAAAGTGGTTTAGTGTTAGTGAGGAGCCAGTGAAGAAGAGGGTTAAAAAAAAAAGAAATAATTTATTTCAAACAGTAACATTTCAAAAATAGACCCTTTGATAATGATGTCATTTATATTGTTTGGCCTAGGATGTAAATATATATAAGTATTTTGAATTTTGATACAGCACACACTCATGGTTCACAATGTCACTTGTGGTTCACAATGTCACTTGTGGTCCACAATGTATGATTGTAAGGTTAGAAGCTCAATGTTGTTGAGGGTAAATCAAGGAATTAATAAGTATATAGTGGTACGGTAGTGATATTTACCCATTAAGCAACAAAGCTTTCTCATGACATTAGACAAGTAAAATAAGATAAATACATCCTTTTCATAAATGGCTGACGATTAAAAATTATGTGCATATAAATTGGCCCAACTAGCCTCGTTTCTGGGTAGAAATTCCTTTGAAATCTTAATATGAGTACGAGGCTAGTTGGGCCAATTTATATGCACATAAAATAATTTTTAATCGGCAGCCATTTATGAAAAGGGTGTATAGGATGCTAATTTCTGTCTTGAAAGATTGAAATTAGCTTTTCATATCTCTGAAGTAGGATGCATTGCAGCTCAATGGGTTAATATGTTATTCAATATTTTGGGCAATAAAGCACTCTCTGATTAAACAGCTTCGATTAGAACACTTTATTCAGAGACTTGAAATCAATCCTTTAGCCCTTTACAAAATACCCTTATTTAAACAATAACTATATGTACATGATTTAAAAGTGTTTTTATAAAATGCTAATTAATTCTGCCTTTTTAGTTCTTTTCGCAGTCCTTTGCTCTTTGCTGCTTTTTGTTTGATTTTAAATTTGCTAATATAGTCTTTTGCATATGAAAAGCTGCGGACCTTTAAATAAAGTTTTATAATGTTTTCCAGGTAAAGCTTGGTAGTTTGTTTCGACAAATCTTGGTTGCATTCCTGCAAAATGTTTTCCCACAATGACTTGAGCAATGGTGATTCAAGTGCATCATTGCATAAGGAATCACAAGGAATTTTCTGCAGTAAGTCTTTTTGCTTGGTGACAAATTGTCGAAATATTACCTCAAAAATTTCTACAATTTCCACCAAGTCCTTGCATGGTGTCACAAGTCCACCCCTGCTGCGAGCATCAATATAGGTGTTCTCAATACCAGGGCATTTCATATTTTGAAGTAAAGTCTGGAGCTCGTCATTAGGTTTACTGGAACACTGCTTTTGCAATTTTGCTAATATGTACCCAGCAATGTAGGACAAGGGTCCACGTTCATGTTCACTTAGATCCAGAGACTTGTTACTTGAACCTGAAGTTATTTGCTCACTATTATGGTCAGACTTAAATAAGGCCACTAAATGGTCTGTCATGGAGATCATTACAAGGCTACATAATGGCTGATTTGCACACTTGAAAAGGGCAGATGATGTGGGAATAAGCTCATAGAATTCTGTGAGGAACTTGTCTTGGTTTCGTTTATTGCAAAATCGCTTGTATATTGGCAGCACAGCGTCAAACAAAGAATCGTTTGAGGTGATTTTCGTCAAATCCGATGTTATTTGCTTGTCCCAATAACCTTCATTCGTTATATTTAACTTTATTTTATTCACGATGGAGATTAAACCATCCTTTGTCAGTGTGGGGATGTCTTTACTTGCCTCATATCCTTTATCTCGATGTTTGGAATTCACATGCCTGGTCAAGCCACCTTTCGATTTGCAAATCTTGTCGCAACTATGGCAAGGAAACTGCTTTTCACCTCCTATCTCTGATAGTGCTTCCACGAAATCAGTTTCTATATCTTCTTCGTCCTCTTCAAGAACATCTATGGCAATTTCGAAGTTGAACGGCAACGTTTCCTCGAATAGTCCTTCCTCGTATTGTTCGTCTGCGAGAATCTCCCACTCCTCTGGAACTTTGCTTTCATCGATATTCGCTTCTACTGGTTCAGGAATAGCATAAATAGCCTCCAAACTTTCCTCCATTATTTCTCCTTACATAAACTATTTAGAAACGTCGATTGTTGGCTCCTAATCATGTTAATTTTCGCAAAATTTTGTCAAAACCGCAACACTGTAATATGATCCTATATAATTTCTGATGCAGCCATGCACTAAAGAGATCACGTGACAATTGTTTTGTTTGATCCTCAACATAAATGCCGCCCGTCGCGATTTTGCTTTGAAGTTTACCGGCTAGCCAAACCATCTTATTTTATTAACTGTGGTTATCCCAATAGACATGGTACTTACATATAGAAATGCTACGCCCTGGGCAAAGCGTTAAACTGCATTCATGCCACTGTTAAGATCTAAGTGGCTACATCTTTCCAGACTGAGTTTAGTTTTACTAATAAAAACGACCGGCTACGGCTTTATTCTAGCCGGTGGTAAAAAATTTTCTAAGTGTCGAGTGAATTTATTTTGTACAGAAGATGACCGGCTAACAATAAAAATCCCAGGAAATTCGACTGGCTAAGGGCCGGCTAACAGCTGAAATGACTGGCTAAGTATAAAACTAGCCGGGTGAAGTTCTTTTTCTAAGTGTCATGCGACACTTAGAAAAAAACAGCGACCAGCTAGTTTTATAGTTAGCCGGTCTTGAATATTTTCTAAGTGTCAAGTGAATTTACTTTCTACAGAAGATGACCGGCTAACAGCTGAAATGACTGGCTAAGTATAAAACTAGCCGGTTGCTGTTTTTTTTCTACGACACTTAAAAAAAAAACAGTGACCGGCTAGTTTTATAGTTAGCTGGTCTTGAATTGTTTCTAAGTGTCGAGTGAATTTACTTTCTACAGAAGATGACCGGTTAGCAATACAAATTTATATTAAAACGACCGGCTAAGGACAGGCTAACAGCTGAAATGACTGGCTAAGTTTAAAACTAGCCAGTTGCTGTTTTTTTCTAAGTGTCATGTGACACTTAGAAAAAAACAGTGACCGGCTAGTTTTATAGTTAGTCAGTCTTGAATTTTGTCTAAGTGTTGTTACTCAACAAAGTTTTAGGGTTGAGACTTTATACTTAGCCGGTCATTTCAGTTGTTAGCCGGACGATTTGTATTGCCAGCTGGTAGCCAGTCATCTTCTGAAGAAAGTAAATTCACTTGACACTTTAGTAAATTCACTTCACATTCAAGACTGGCTAAGTATAAAACTAGCCGGTAGCTGTTTTTTTCTAAAAGCCGGTCATTTCAGTTGTTAGCCGGTCCTTAGCCAGACGTTTAATATAGATTTGTATTGCTAGCTGGTAGCCGGTCATCTTCTGTAGAAAGAAATTCACTTGACACTTAGAAAAAAACAGCAACCGGCTAGTTTTATACTTAGCCAGTCTTGAATTTTTTTTTAAGTGTCGTTACTCAACAAAGTTATAGGGTTGACACTTAGAAAAAAACCCAGCAACCTGCTAGTTTTATACTTAGCTGGTCATTTCAGTTGTTAACCGGTCCTTAGCCGGTTGTTTTAATATAGATTTGTATTGCTAGCCTGTAGCCGGTCATCTTCTGTAGAAAGTAAATTCACTTGACACTTAACAAAAATTCAAGACCGGCTAACTATAAAACTAGCCGGTTGCTGGTTTTTTTCTAAGCGTCATGCGACACTTAGAAAAAACTTCACCCGGCTAGTTTTATACTTATAGCTGGTCTTGGATTTTTTCTAAGTGTCCTTACTCAACAAAGTTATAGGGTCAAATTAGAAAAAAACAGCAACCGGCTAGTTTTATACTTAGCCAGTGATTTTAAGTTTTTAGCCGGTCAATTTATGGTGAAAGTAAATACATTTGAGACTTAGAAAAAAATCAACTACCGTTGATTAGTGTGGTTAGATTAGATAAGTGCGGGACTATATTTTTACCAATTAGTGGATATTTTTCTAAGTACTGGACTGGCCAGGCATGATAGTACAACTACGATTAACAGACTATTATAATTCAAGAATTACAACGTAAATAATTGCAGATGATAGAAACAAAGCACGCGTGTATTATTATAGGTATCCTATCATATTTATGTTTCTTTACACTTACACCACAAACAGAAACAAACATTTTTAGAGGATAGAATTGTTTTCAATATGCTCTGTCTGTTTGACATGTTCGATGTACTTTTAATAGATAATAATTTATTTCACAACAAAGTTCCCAAACGTGTCACATTTTAACAACTCTACACAATCATTAGCATTTTTGGCTAACAAGACTTGTTCATATATTACATACTACATAAAGTATTGAAAGAGTATAGCGTGCTTCACCTTGCCATTTCCACCGAAATTTATTTCATACATAATGCCAATGAAGGTTGTTATTTTCAATCTTCATTAAATGTTATCCATCCTATTTTTTTGCTCTCTTATGGGGTTTTCAATGAAAATTTAGCAAAGAAAAAAGTCATTTAATTTTTTCTCACTGGATTTTTTGGCAATGAATATAAAATAGCATGGAGGCAATCAGGATGTATTCACACTGTATTCTTTCAACGCCACCAGCTTTTAAAAGTAGTCCAATACGATTGGGAAGATAGCTGTGGACCATCGTTTGTTTCTTGGTCAGCATTAGGATTCATTTTCTTATTCAAGGCATTGGTAACGAGGCAGCGACTAGTCAACACCAGCAGGTTCAATGTTTGGCGTAGTCATTGCAAATGTGGAAGGATATCTGGTTGGTATTCCACAAATGTCTCGATATCAAACACGTCTCGCTTCCTGTTAGTCGCCAGCATCCATGCATCGATCTCCGGATCCGATTTCACCCAAAAATGTTATTCCTTGACATCTCTCCTCATTTTGGCCTGGAGTACGCATTCGGTGAAACTATGAACGTGCCCCCTCTGAAGATCTTTGTAGAAATTAAATGTGATGAGATCTGCGACTCTCCTCATATACACCTTGTCATTGAGTCTCCAAACATCTGGGGTGTCATTGGTTTCTTCGGAGACAGGAGCCTGTGTTATTCTATGCGTTGTCAGCTGGTGGGACGTGAACTTCAACAGGGGATTGGGCCAATTCAGTACATGTCGGTTCGATGTTAGCTGGTGGAATGATCTCGCCTTGACATAGTAACGGCCGTTCTTCAGATGTCTGGGAGCACTTGTTCATTTCATTATACATTTGGGGTTCGTTGTTAGCTGGTGGTATTGCCTGTGTTTGTGACGTCTGCGAGCAGATGTTTTTTTTCACGGTCGAGAAATGTGAAAACATTTGAAGGATCGTCCTCCTCACATGAACTTTTGTTGGAATCAATTTGGCATTTATGTCAGCGTTTCCTGGCTACACGTCTCGTTTTTGCTTCCGTGATAAAGCCCAAAGTATGGTCTCGTCTATCAATGGCGTATTGGCATAAGCAGTTTGCTGCGGATCGAGATCTGCCTCGCTTATCTCTACAATGTTGCCTCTCTCCCACTGGATGACGATATCAAGGGGTGGTACAACACTGTTCAAAGTGTCCTCTTCTTCGTATCAGCGCTCCTCAGAAGGTATCAAGCTGAGATGAGTATTTATTTCTTCAGCGATCCAGGTGATGCAGTTCATTGCGTTGTTGTATATCCACTGGTCAATGCCAGGTGTGATGGTGGAAAGGGATGAAGTGGTGAAAATCTCAATTTGACACTCCCAGAAGGATAGTTCACAGAATCGTGAGCCATGCCACATTTCCTTATAAAGCATGGTGATGTTGTCAAGGTTAAATCATTCATCCCGTTCTTCCCAATGCACCAAGTGGTCATTTAATTTACTTGCAATCGAGTCTACATTTAAGCCAAGAACATAATAGTCAGTACATTTATCTCTTATCTTGTCACAATTAGGGCATTTGTCTTCCAAAACAACTGTTACATGATCTGTTCCACAGCAGACTTGGTAGTATTTTGGGTCTTTAAATCCCAGTTTCCTTAAGAACATCATTACCATGTACCATGTCTTGTGTGGTATGTGATTATCTTCGGTAAATTCATACAAATTACGTAATTGGCTTAATGTCTCTTCCTGTGACCAACCATAGTTTATTTTGCATCACGTACTTTCAAGATACACTTTTCCATCTCCAGTTCTATCTCATCTTCATTGAAATCACTATTGCTACCATCACCACTATCATCGCTGGCACCCAAATCATTGCCATCACTTCCACCAGCATCAGCACCATCATTGCTGTCATTGTTATAACCACTTCCATCCTCACCACTACTGCTATTGCTACCATCACTGCCATCATCCCCATTATCACCATCACCATTGTCACCATCATCATTGTCACCATGATCTTCACCATTGTCACCATTGTACAAAATATTGTTCCCCATGTAAATTACAGTAATCATACTAAAACATATAAAAGCGTTCACTGCAGACAACAATTTTTGTTACAAAATGCCAACTCAAACCACGAAAGGAACTTGATTCCAAACGTTTACAAAACTCGCTTCAAGCAAATATTTTAACCTCTGTAAGTTTGCATCAAATTGTTTTTGGATTTGTGAAAATTAATAAATCTTTGTACACAACCTGGATACAACGTAAATAATTGTCCTTTTTATATCTATTAGCTAAAACCTAAGCATCGAGCAGTCGCATGTCGCACGACATGGCATGTTCAACATGAAGACCTTGAACTTGCTACACTACAAATTCCTACCAAAAGATTGCTGTTGAACGATGTGATCGAAGCTATCGACGGTGTGGTTTTTTTTCTTTTCCTCGATTTCTGGCGTATGTTCGAATCCAAACGTTACAACCGACCCAAACAACAAGACAGCAAACAAGGACACATACCCTTGTGTAGCCTTTTTCATCATGTAGGAGTTGAACGAAAAATGCAACAAGGAGACGTTCTTTGCTGTGTTACACAACCAGGATGTCGAACCAGAAATAACACCTATCAAGGTGCGAAACCGCAGGAAACCGGATCTCGAAACTGCAGCCAGACAGCTCTTTCAGACAGTGAAAGATCAAAATAAATAATGCTACCGTTCAAGAGATGGTGGATATATCAAACACCTACTGCTACCAGAATGCCCCCGCTTCTTCAAGTGAAACCGAAGACGAAGAAGAGCACGAAGAATTTGTTCCGACCCATTTTCCAACCTGTCCCTCCTGTTTCGTCATTGTCAATCATGATGGGTATCTGCAGGAATTCGACAATGCCATAGAAAAACTACAATCGGACGGTCTCGTCGTGGAAACGACGCTTCGCTTCATCGACTAAAGATATTAAATGTGTGTTTACACCTTTAATAAGCTGACTAAAGGTGGTTAAATAAAAAGTTACATTTAATCGCATTTAGTCTGAATAAAACACCTCTTTTGGAAACTGATACACTTAATTGCATTTAGTGAGGATATTAAAGCGGGTTAAAACCAACATTAAACCGCACATACTTTAATGACCTTTAACATACAATTTAAATGTTGACTAAAGGCAGAAATAACATTAAATCACCTTTAGTTTTATCTTAAATGAAGACAAAACCTGACACATACTGTCGATAATTTAGCAGAATTAAAGCTATGCTTAATATTACAGCATAAACGTGAAATGTTACACGTTTGTTAGCCGATATTATCACCTGAATTTAGGCACTTACATAGACATTGTGAGATAACACAAGAAGTTTCTAGGCCATGGGCTGTTGTGTGAAAAAGTGCCTAGAAAAGCAATTTCGTGGCACCCTCCTGGGAAATAGATTTTCTGTGGTTCAATTCATAGAACAATAGATGCTTAATTACCACAAAAAGTTCCCAAGCAAAAAAACTTGCCCAACACAGAGAAAATGGGTGATCAGTGATTATCCTCTATTACAGCCAATTGCAGTTGAGCTTGCAGCTTGCATTTTAAACGCGTTGTTATATTGTTGAAAAGTATGCGTTCATTCCTTAGAAACACGCTGTTACTAGGGGCGTAACGTGAACTTTTGGCGGGCATTGTTGAACTTCTTAACGGCGTGCAAACAAACGTATAAGTCGTATAACGAGTTAAATATATTGTAAAAACGCCGCTTAAGCCTGCGACGGAACAGTAAGGTATTTTTAGAGTGCCTGCAGTCAAATTAGAACTCCCTGGTCGGTTTTGTGACAAAATCTAATTTAATGTGACAAAATCTAATTTAATTCGTCAACGCCAAGAATAGAAAAACATGTTTACGCCGTTACAACGCGCGCCAAAAGTTCACGTTACGCCCCTAGCAACGGCGTGTTTCCAAGGAATGAACGCATACTTTTCAACGATGCAACAACGCGTTTAAAATGCAAGCTGCAAGCTCAACTGCAATTGGCTGTAAATTGTATTACAGCAAGAAAATGTGAAATTTTGTATTCAATTACAACAAAAATTACTTGCAGTTTTTTGTAATTACAGTTTTTTATATCTAAAATTGTTTACGAGTTATACGCTGTCAAAAACGTGCTTTGACCTAGTACCCAGTCCTTATTGTGACATTTTGGTCCAATTTTTACATTTAAAACAGCAATAACTCAAAGACTATTTTAAAAATTAAAAAACTGTTTAAAAGTATTGGGCAACTTTTTGCTTGGGAACTTTTTTTTGGTAGTGATGTACCTATATGCCTTTCAACTAAACCCCAAACCAAGTATTTCCCACATGGGTGCCACAAAGCGAAATAATTTTGGCCAACAGCCCATGGCCTATTCTTGTTACAGCGCAATTCGCTTGGACAGTTGATTCTATTGACATTTTTTAAGGGGCTTCGGTGGCCAAGTGGTTAGCGCACTTGCCTTTCACCTCTGAGGCTGCAGGTTCGAGTCTCACTAAGTACCTTCTCAGTGCGACTCGAACCCAGTCCCCATGTGAAAAGAGTAAAAGTCAACGCTCTGCCGAAAGCCGTGGGTTTTCCCCGGGTACTCCGGTTTCCTCCCACAGGGAAAGTTGACAGGGTGGGTTAGGTAAAAAAGGGCCCACAGTAATTGGCATATGCTGTTGTGGTGACCCTGCCCTAGTTGGCAAAGCTAAATAAATAAATAAATAAATATAAATGTACAAATATAATTTCTGTATAACACAATATGGATAAGGGGGATGGTTACAGTATAATACATAAAACAGAAGCTGAGTATATAATTTTTTAGCTATCCAGTTTCAGACAGACAATTTGTTTATTTTGTATATGAACTACATACAATTTATACATGTACTTACACACAGCTAGTTGTTGTATACAAGGATCTTTCATCTTTCCACTTTCTCCAATAAAATAATAGGTCATAATACACTGCCCTCGATCGTAGCTAAGATATGTGGCCTTGGTTTCTTTCTCAATCTGACTCCGCTTTATTTTATTCGTGAGACGCCTTTGTTTGGCATTTCCAGACAATTTACATCGTTTTTCTCGGCACAAACTTTCATTACGTCTGTAGCCTGCATGGCAGGTGGTACTTAGGAAATACCGCCTGCCAGACTGGGTGTAAATGAGGAAATACCGCCTGCAAGACTGGGTGTAAATGAACTACCGCCCCTGAAGCATCAACGCTATTTATAGATGCATTAATTAAGTAAATATTCAAAATTAGCCACTCCCAAGCTGCTCCCAAGTCCCAACTGCCCAACATAAAATAAATTCCTTGATTCTCATCACCGCCCGACTGAATTTTAAAATCCTCGTGAAAACGTTTTATATTTCGTTATACAATATAAATGTACCGCCCGACAAAATAATTCAAGACAGTTAATTTTTTAATATTTTATATAGAGTTTTTATTGCCATTTTAAACTTCCAATTTGAAACAAACAGAATTTTGAATGAAATTTCATTGTATTTTAAAGAAACTCAGTCATTCTGTCATTGTTCATGGAGATACGAACTGTTGATATATAAATTATATAAATATAAAATATAAAAAATAAATCTCCCACTGTCTTTGACATTTCAAAGTGTAGACTGTGTCTAGTGATGAGAATCAAGGAATTTATTTTATGTGTTAATATAAACCAAGCCTGTTTAATAGCTGCCTTAAAACGGTAGTTTAATAAGCTCAAAATACAAAGCATGCAAGTCTATACTATAGATTCATCATCAGTCAACAACCAAACTGAAAGTTTTGAACCTTATAGAACGATAGTTTTTATTTGTTTACAACTATACATATTCAACAGGTATATAAGAGTTTAACTGTTATTTGATAATTACTGCATCAACCGGCCCCTTGTTTATACTTTGACAGTTTGAGGTTCGTATATAATATCTATCAAGTATCTTTGGTTCAGAACATGATAGGCCTATATGAAAATCCCACTGTTCGATTCAGTGAAGAAATATCTCCTAATTTCTATCGATAGTTTTAGTAAAATGTCAACATTATTGCGATTTATGGCCTTTGAAAGTCAAGCGAGATCGTATATTATTTAATTAATACACATGTAATTGTCTGAACGAAAATATAGACTAGCCCATACCTTTCGCCGATCATAACTTCGGCCCCTTCGGACGTATCTTCTTTGTTAAATATTCTTGTTCGAATCTCTATCAAAAACACTATTTAGAGTGTTATTTTTCAGCTTGTATCTTTTAATTTGCTATTCCATTTCTGGTCTGACTTGACGTGACTAACTTGGTCATGCTATTCAAATTTTAAATAATCATTACTCATTTCTTTAGAAATTGATTGTTTTCACAATCTAGAACATGAAAATATTTGCATATAGCATGACCAAGTGTTGTTGGGCTGGCGTCATCATTAGTAGTTACAAAAAAGTAATGTTTTCCAAGGCAGTAATGTTTGCCAAGACACATAATTGGATTATGTGGTGAAAATAGTTCATTTTTTGCACAAAATATATATTGGACCACAAAGGACCTAAGACTGTAACCAAACTTATATTACATCACCACGTCATACCCAAATCCATGCTGCTATATGAATCTCTGGACTTCTTCCTGTAAAAATCTCAAGTAGCAATATAACCATTAGGAATGTCTGCAGCAACCCACAGATTTATACCCCACATAGTAGGCCATCTTTCATGAACTGCTGAATCCCCAACCTATTCTTTGATTTGACAGTGTGTTCGTCAACAGCAATATTCTGTGATGGCTGCATGGTACAGTTGTTGATGCAGTTTATTGCTGTAGTCGTCAGTGACAGGATCTACCATATTCAGAAATGCCATAAGCGCTTTGTACCTAAACCGATAAATTATTTCTATTGCCCACAGACAATCTCCTCAAGGTTGGTCGACTCCAAGACCCTTCTTTATTAGTATATGGGAATGACTTTTGGGTTATTTGTATGTGGGCATATGTATTGGTATGGGAAAATACCTCCTGAAGCATTCCCTTAGTAAAAAAGAGCCGAATGAACTCAAGCTCACAGTTCATACTTCTGGTGAAAGCTTGATCGAAATGGATCCCAGACATGTCAGTGAGGGGCAAAATCTGGGAGAATATTCCTAGTGTCAGTATCACCATGCATGTCCATCATGTACTATGGGGCCTAGTCGGGGGGGTGCTAGACAGCGAGCTTTCAAAACCTTGGGTCCTAGTGGCTGGGCTTCCCTCTACCTCTACTCATCCCCCTACCTTCCCTCCACACTTACACGTTTTCCTGATGGGGGTTGGGGTTCTCATGACTCATCAGAACTGCTACTTCCCTGAGGCTATGAAACAGGAACAGCAGCTAGGAACAGGATCAATACCTTCCTCACTGAAATTAAAACATTTTTTATAGACATAATTTACATGGCGCCACTTAAAATTATAATAAGAGCCAAACTAGTAAGATATAAGTATGAATACTTGGTCTATTATGTACTGTATGTAACAAACAACCAAACATGTGCTCAAGGCTCATTTTACTTTGCCTAGGAATCAGAGTTTTTTATGCCTAAAACACCATAAATTTTCGTCAACAATATAAATAAATACCATTTATATTTGTCAATTTCAGTATGGAAGGATTATTTCAACACAAAAAAGCGATATGAGGACATACTTGGTCGTACTAGTGAAGCTATACTAAATGCAAATAAATTTACAACGCCATGGCAACGGCAAAACATTGAAATAGAAATTGTCTAGAAATGATAAAAATACTTACCTTGAAACTCCAGACACGACTCCCAATGCCAGGTTGAGATACTTGTCTTCGTACGAAGACATTCCGTCATTACTAGCACTATCAGTTTGCAAAATAAGGCCAAGAGCGTCTTGAGGAAGCGATTCAAACAATACAATTACAACACAATGCATTACAACGCTTGTGCGTGATAATCAGGAAAATTGCTCTAAAAGGTTTGTTTTTCTGCCTAAGCCAATCAAAATCCGTATCTAGGGTAAACAAACACTCCCGAAGTGATTTCTACAGTCTTTTACCAGGAAACGGTAATGCTTTACCAAGAATTTGGCAATTTATTTCGCAATTTCCCAAGACTGCTCCGAGCTATAGAATGCAAGATGGCGATTCTTTTCATATATTTGTCTTTATTATACGTTGAAAAGAAGCAAAGATTCAAGCATTTAAATCAGGCGGAACATTCAAAATGCAACAGCAAAATTGGTAATGCGCATTTGCATAAATTTCACCACATTGATCATTTCAAGGTAAGAAATTTGCTTGAAATTGAGCTAGAAACAACAAAATTATACGAATATTTCGGAATATATAGTATCAATCAAGCGGAATCTTTTGGTGGTATTTTCGTATTTCTACTGCAAATACTCACAGAGTTCTTTAATATTTAATCTTCCCGTCATAAACGTCGGAAATCAATATTGGCGGATCGAATTGAGTTAATTGCTTTTTACCGTTGCAATGTAAGTGAATTTAGCTGTGTATATTGTACATAAATGGGCAACAATTTTTCCCAGCTAAAAATAATTTTCTAAAGAACGAGTCACAAACATTAGTCACTTTTATCTTGCAAAGCCAATCACAAAATGTGATAATTTTAGGTTCTGTTTTTATACTGGGTCTTTGTCTGCACAAATCCGTTTTCGTATAGTGTTTTCTATATTTCCTTGTAAACGGATAACAATATCGTATGTGAGAACGCTATGCGATATAATAATATATATGTTAATGTATATATATGTTATGGCCCTTTAATATATATGTTATGGCCCTTTAATATATATGTTAAAGTGCTAGCACCAGATAGCTATCTGCCCTATCTAACATTCCTGGTTCCATAGGCTCTTTGCAGTTCCCCTCGCAAAGTGCCTCTGGAATCAGGATACAACTGACCTCACCTTCTGTACCACAGATAAAACATACTATAATTTTAGGATTTCAAATCTTGACATTTGGCTATAAATTAAATACTTTATGTTATGCATGCAGTTAATAAAGTAATTGGGTAGGACACATAAATTTAGTTCATACTGTTAGTTTAAACTGAACAGAATTGTCTGCACGACTCTAAAAAGAATGAGTGAAATCATTATGTTGGGTGTATTGTATTCCGCATTCCATTTTATTCTCATTCTACACAGATTTAGCAGTGTTGCAAAATAGGTATTGACTGAAAGAATACTAAAGACTTAGGATTGCTATATGCTACTGTGTGATGCTGTTCAAATGTTGTACAGCACACAACTACAAGTAACAGGATGGGAAAATCACCACATTGAACGACTTGAGAAACTACTATGGAGTCAAGCGATCAGAGCAGAAGGTCTTCATATCTGTACTGAAAATTTGGAGTATTCAGTCCATGTTGCAGAAGACATTAAGTGCCACTCAAGTATGGACAACTACTCGTGTGAGCTATATGAATGAGCAATACTAAAGCACAAAGGTCAGAAACACAATGCCAAAGGTGTAGAGAAGACATTTGCAGTCCGAGAGAACATCAGGAACTTTCTTGACGACTATCAAGCAAAAAATGGACCATTATCCCAGTGCTTCCATTTTCAAAATCAAAATTTTCCATTTTTGTCATCAAATTTTCTCTAAATTCCTTAGATTGAATACGTTATTTCCTTGAAATTTCCTTGAAATTTTATTAAGCAGTTTGCAGTGATTTTGTAGCAATACAAAGGATTTAATTAATTTTAAAGGCAAAAAATAGGACAATTAACACAGATGTGGGCTAGCTAAAAATCACAGGCTATTATACTATTTAAATATTAAATATTTGTTATGAGTTTACAACATATACATTTCCACTGATATAATTAATTAACTTTTCAAAGTGTTTGGCGCCAAAAGTTACTAAATCCCATCGCTCAAAAACTTTCGTATGTTTTCGGAGACATGAAGAAAAAGTTATAAACAGATTTTTAATTAAACGTAATTGATAATTCACTCAATAATAAAAAAAATGGTGAAACCTTCTTCTGCACCAATGCACTTGGATGAATATCTAAGTTTTTCGGAAAAATCCTTAGATTTCCTTAGAATTTTTCTCTTCCTTAGATTTTCCTTTTCGACCATAGAATTTCCTTAGAAAAGGAAATTTCCTTGAAAATGGAAGCACTGCATTATCCACATATGGTAATGATGTTAAACAATACCAGTTTGACCTGCAAGAAATAACCCCACCAATAATTTTTTTCTGTGTTGGTGTTGTGTCCTCAGGGGAATAATATGTTTGTGATGTTACTCTGAGTGTATATTATGGCGTTCCGTTACGGACAATATTATGAAAGTTGTAGATATAATAACAAAGCCAATATTAAAATGTGAAAACTCGCAATACAAATATGAAACGTCCCAAATAAAATATCAAATCGTCAATGTTATGTATAGCAAAGTCAGAGACAATTTATATCAAAACACATGTAACAAATATATAAACACACACATGTCATATTAAAAGACGTAATCAAAATATCAAATTCCACAATAATAATTTCAAAACTATCACATGAATAATAAACATCAAAGTTACGAAAAAATAACAAATCCTACAATACAAATATCAAACCGTCATATATTTTATCAAAGCATGTCAATAAAATGTCAATTTACCGTGAACACACACACAAAATATATCAAATTTTCACGCACACAAAATATATCAAATTTTCACGCCCACAAAATATATCAAATTTTCACGCCCACAAAAAATATCAAATTTTCACGCCCACAAAATATATCAAATTTTCACGCACACAAAAAATATCAAATTTTCACGCCCACAAAATATATCAAATTTTCACGCACACAAAATATATCAAATTTTCACGCACACAAAATATATCAAATTTTCACGCACACAAAAAATATCAAATTTTCACGAACACAAAATACATCAAATTTTCACGCATACAAAAATTATCAAATTTTCATACGCACACTTTAACGTAATGCCGGAAACGGAAGTAAGAAGAAGATCCAGTTATATGAATGCGGAACAAATAAAAGTCTATGAGATAAAGCACCTAAAAATATTTTCTTAACAACCGCTGGAAAGATCTGCTGCTCACATAAATGACAAACTTTGCTAAATTTGCATCTGCTAAATTTGCTATGGCTAACAGAATATTGCGAGATTTTCAGGTAGAATTTTTTCGGTCGTTACAAAATATTTTAACATCATCATTAGAAAATACAACATTTGATTCTGCTGAGTATTTATCGCGACGACTTGACGAATTAGAGAGAACTTTAAGCGTGCTTCTTCGAAGAATTTGCGAAGCATACCCAACAGAAAATCAACTCTTGACGGATCTCAACACGTTGTTAGAGAATGTATGTGAACGTAGGCAGCACTACCAGAAGCTTTCATTTCGTAGAATGCTTGACGAAGATGAACAGAATACAAGTTCTTTGTCAGTCGGAATGATTAGGTCAGGAGTAGTCGGTCGACCGATTTTCGACATTTCAGAGAACATTCTCCAAGGTCTCCATAATGGAGCTGGCTTTCGTTGGGCGGAAATCGCCAGAAATTTAGGAGTATCAGAAAGAACATTGAGACGACGCAGACTAGGGTATGGCATGAGTATTGGTACTAATGAACAGTTTTCTAATATGGAAGATGTACAGCTTGATCTTCTGGTCAGACAAATTTTGCACATAACTCCAGGGCTTGGGTACAGATTAGTGCAAGGTGCATTACGCCAGCGCGGGATGCGAGTTCAAAGATGGCGCATTCTTCAATCACTTCAAAGAATTGATCCAATTACTGCAACATTACGCGAGTCTAGAACCATTATCCGGCGTCGATATTCAGTTCCTTGTCCAAATGCATTATGGTAAGTCTGCTGATCATTTTGTACATCATTTATACAGTAATATGCAATTTTAAAGGAAAGACCCTACAGCATGTGGAGAAATAAAGTATAGTAAACAGAATGTGATTTACAACTAAAGCAATCGGTAAATACGTAGGCTTAGGAACGAGGTCGCTGATTGGTTCTTATCTGTACTCTTTCATCGCAACTCACCGCAAGTATTAGCCAATAGCTTTCGGTTTATCAGAACCTTACTTCCGTTTCTTCGCATGCCATGTGACATGTGCGGCGATCGCAAATTAAAATTTCTTGCCGATAAATTGCGTCGTGGTTGGATTTTCTGCGTTCTTGTCTTGAGTTGTTATCTTCTCTGCGTTGTTCAATTGAATTTTGTCATTCGAGGAAAGGCATAGATTTACTAAACAAAGGTAAGAAGCGTATTTGTTTACATGATGTAATAATGATACAAATGTATATTTGGTTTTGGTATTAAAAGTATATTTTAAATTATGTTAGGCAATGGTTTTATATTGAATATGTTTATGGCAGTATTAATTCAGATGGTTTCAATATTTACGTACAGGTTTGAGCTTGGCGAAGCTTGGTGTTTTGTGTTGGCGAAGCTTGGTGTATTTGTGGTCTTGACTGACTGACCAAGCATGGCATCTGGTTCAACGGTAAGCGCGTCTTTGCTTAATGATAGCAGAACCTAGCTAAGTAGCTATATCATGTCTTTGCTTAATGGCAGAACCTAGCTATATCATCAAAAATTTAGATTCCCCAATGCAATCTTTCTGTGGTATAAAAAAGAATTACTTATTATATAAAGTATAATGCTTTATAGAGATTTCGAGCACTGATAAAATCTCACATGTGAATCTCATATTTATGACAATTTATTTATGATAATTTCACATGTGAAAATTATCGCTTTTCAATTTAATATCGCTTTTCAATTTAATATCGCTTTTCTGTAAAAATTATAGCTTTTCAAAGACTGTCCTTTATATAATAAACAGAAAAATACATGGGTGCTTGGAAATACCAGATTTCTCGTGTTTTGAAATAAATCTGGTATTTGATGCTTGTGTGATGTTAATCTGAGTGTATATCCACACCGGGCAGGCTTGAAAAATATGCACTGGTCTTAGGTTCGATTCCCACCGTGGCCAGGTCGTACGTTCGCAGGCTCCAAAGGTCGTAGGTTCGATTCCCACCGTGGCCAGGCATATTTTTCAAGCCTGCCGGTGTGGATATACACTCCGAGTAACATCACACAAGCATCTTATTCACCTGAGTACATCACACCAACACAGCAAATATCAAAATCTGGTATTTCCGCACTCCCATGTATACTCTGCGAGCAAAGTCCTCTCATATTTCTTCTAAGCATGGCATGGAGAAGCGAGAGACTCTGCAGAACTTGTGTATATTCTTTGTGGAGGCGACAAACCAAACAACGTGAATACAATACAATCCAAAAACTTGGATAATTATGCGTAATTTCAGGTTGATACCGGTTTTATAACCGGTTTTGATCCGAACCGGAAACTACAGTACTTATTATATCTTCTTCTGGAAATAGGCAGTTGCTTAGCAACCTAATAGCGCATGCTCAAATGAATTAATACACAAGTTCTGCTTTTCTCTGTGTCGTGCCGAGAAGAAATACGAGAGGACTTTGCTCACAGGGTATCCCATGTATTATTCTCTATTTAATATATAATTAATTATACTAACTCGTATATAATTAATTCTAATTTACTAACTCTTCATCTTTACTTGTGCAGAATTCTATCTTAGAATGTAACTACTGTAATTAAGGTTATAATTATCACTTATTTCTTGAGGTCTGGGATCCTGTAGCTTTTTACAAGGGCAGCCCTTAAGGTCATTGGGGCCTCTTGCCCCTCCTTGTCTATGCCACTGGACCAAGCAATTGCAACTGCAGTATGATTGGTTACTAATAGTATTAGTAACTACTATACTATTAGTAACTAATTATACCTTATCTAATTGGTTTGATTTACAGTATGTCCCTTACCTAGCCATAATATTACAAATTAATAGCATGGCATTATGGTTGATTAGTGATTAAATGCCCCTCAAGCCTCGGGTACATTTAATTAATCACTAATCAATCCGAATGCTTACAGGAACGTGCCACAATTATTACTCACAGGAACATGCCACAATTCACTGGAGGGGGACTTGGAGGACCTTGTCTGAACTACAGTACAATGGGAATTAGGAATGATTAATACTAATTTATTTTCATAAACTTTTAGGATGAATCAATTGTCTTACCTAAGTGGACAAATCGTGGCACTGCTAGTTGTCCCAAATGTGGCCATAAGTACATGACAGCACGGAAACCAAAGTTATGTGAGGGATGCCACTTTGAAATAGGAGGTTCATATTTGCCTAAGCCAAAACTGAACATTCCAGACTGTGTCATTGTTTACATAGAAGGTGATACTTCTCTGTATTCAGTAAACAGCAGCACAAGGGATGATCGGTGTTTGGTTTTGGTACAAGGAACAAATTGCCTTTGTTACCATGAGACATGTAAACAACAACGAGCAATCCATCTAAGTTCTTCTTCAGGAAGGCCGTTTAGCTGTAAACACAGTGAGAAGATAGATAGGAAGCCACAAGAGCCATTAGAAAAGTATTTTTTAAGTGATGAATCCATCAGAACCTATCCAGCTGACATTGGCACTCAAGAAACTATATTGTCTCTAATGGAGAGATTGTCAGCATCACAAGCTGTTGCCATGAAAGTGTCTGACAAAAATTTTGTGGTTTATGGAAAAGCATCAACATCAACTCCTATATGCTATACACATGTTCAATTCAACAAGGTAGGATTTGTTTTAATAAATGTTGTTTTGATCAGAGTTTTACTATAGTGTGAGGCATGAAAAAAAGTGCGAGGTAGAAGTGCGAGGCATGAAAAAAAGTGTGAGGCATGAAAAAAGTGCGAGGCATGAAAAAAAGTGCGAGGCAGATGTGCCAGTGGGAGGTAGACACAATGACTGACTCCAAAATTTGACGATATTTAACATATTGAACATACTTAACTTGACGCTGGACAAACAGACAAATGTGAACGACATTCTAGTTTTAATAACAGTTCTGTCTATACATTATAGTTTTAAATAACTACAGCACTCCAGTCAAAACGTCATTAACCTAGACAATAGCTCAACAAGTGACAAGCTTCACTAAAAATTATGGAATATTAACTCTTTTCCGTTGTTCATCTGTCAATTGAAAAACTACATTCATACAAACTCGATAAGGTTTTATATACGAATTTCTGGGTAATTTGGAAATGCCAGTGTTTCCACTTTCAAGGAAATTTCCTTTTTCAAGGAAATTTTGACTGAAAAAAGACGTTTCAAGGAAAAAAAAGGAATCAAGGATATCTAAGGAATTTTTGAAAATTCTAAGGAAATTTAAGGAATTTTTGAGTCAACTGAAATATTTTAAAGATTCTTTCAGGAACCTTTCATTAATTTTAAATTATATTACTTTCCATCGCTCATAATCAATATGTCCGCGTGCAAAAATAAAAAAAAAACTCTTTCGGAGCCTGTGACCGAGTCAGTAGAATTACTAGAATCTAGAATGTTAATTAAACTAATTCACCTATTCACCAATAGCGACGCCATCTTGAATTTCGCTTTTAACGCAATGCATTATGGGTGATACAGGGTAATTAAGTGTTTTTGAAGGGCTGTAAATCAAATATGTAGGTGATAACACACGTTTTTATAGTTGAAAATAACAGACAATTTTTAGAAGAACTAGGAAACACAGGCTGGGAAAAATAAAAAAAATCATGATAAAATCTATAGTTTAAATCTTTGTTAGGCCTAAAAAGGGAAATAATTTCAACAAAGTGCGCATAAAATTTATTTACACTGCCCAATTGTCCTCAAGAAAGTGTTTATGAAAAAAAATATCGTATTGTGTCTCAATACGACATCAAAGGCTTTTGAATTCGGATTTTTACCCTGGATAACCCATAATGCATCATGATTCAAGATGGCGTCGCTATTGGTGAATAAGTGAATTATAAGTAGGCTTCACACAACCTGAATTAAAGGCGGAAATCAGGTAGCGTGCTGCGTGCAGGCGAATTTATATGAATTTATTTGTCGTGTGAATTTGTTGACTTTTGAGAACAATATTAAAACTCTAGTATTTTACATTTTAAAGCTTTCAAAATTGTTGTGTAAAGGCTTTGTTTTTAAGAGTTGTACAAAATAAATGTACCATTCTGTTTCTGTCTTACTTTATAGAAGTATTGATGAATTCTAGTTGCCGAAATATACTTCGGTTAATCAAGGAAATTTCAAGGAAATTACATCCCATTTCAAGGAAATTCAAGGAAATTTTAAAGCAAAATCAAGGAAATTTGAATGATGCGTTGTGGAAACACTGGGAAATGCATTCAAACCAAGGGCCCAAGGGCAGTAGAAAAAAAGGCTCGTCAGTACTCGCGGGATTGCCTCGCATGTCTCGCAGCCTTCCTCGCATCATTCGCATGCCTCACGGGCTTGCCATTGCTTTGCTGCCTCGCAGTTTGTGTGCACCCTTTTGATCAAGAGGGTGGTGTAGTTGGCTTTCAGGCTATATAGTTGTTGGTTTTTCATTTGTTGCATCTTTTTCACATTATGAAAGTGGTGTTGACTTGCAGTAACAGTGTATTGTAAGTACATAGCTTAGAATGGAAATCTCATTGTTACCATGACTCCATTTGGGATTATATCAGAAATTAGTTTTGTCAGTTAGATTTTGATATCGGCTGTGTAATATCAATGTAAACTCATGTACAAAAAATTCCTCAATTATATAATCAATAGGTATGAATATATAGTATGCCCATTTAGAGTGACAATAGCTATTACAATCATTAATAATTAATCATACATTTTCAAATAGTGCTGCTAACCACCCTATAGTCTAATAACGTACGTAAAGCAGATACATTAGCTATAAATTTACATGTGCATTTAATTTGATTTATGGTACCCTTTATATAACGTACTTTAGGTGAGTTTACTAAACTCACCTAAAGTATGTAATATAAAGGGTACCATAAATCAAATTAAATGCACATGTAAATTTATAGCTAATGTGTCTGTTTGTTTGTCCATCTCTAATTTTTTGTCAGGGCAACTACATCTGCTCCTCCAAAGACTGCAAAAGTCGTGGTGGCAACACAAAACAATTGAAGTCAAAGAAGATCTGCCTACATGTACATGTTTTGCTGTGTGTTCTAAGAGAACATGTTAAACCAACAGTAGACCCAACTCCAACATCCCCAGAAGAAATTGCTGAACCTCGAACTAGCTCAGTTTGTCGGCAAAGAACTGTGGACTTAATGGCTCGGTGTTCCCTACCATACCCAGTGCCGAAAGAATTTATAATCAAGTGCCGAAAGAATTTATAATCAAGTGCAGAAACATTGATGCCTGGAGTACTGCAAGGATAGAAGATAAATCATGGCCATCTTTATTTATACCTTCACAAGAATCATGTGAACTGTGCGGGACTCAACTGAGCTTACCTAAAACGAAGCCAGGCTCAGATGGTAAAGCATTTCTCATGACACATCAGCGTATGTTTCTTGTGGTTCAGGTATTGGTCAAATTCTGCAAAAATCCAGAATGCCGAGCAATGCATCAAGTATGGCCTTTGAGTGATGGTAAGTATCAGCACATTTTTAGATAAAAAAATGAGGAAGACCAACTAGGTTCTATTAGAAAATTCCACTTTGTCCAGGTGCATGTAAAGCATTGCCTAAAATTTGAATAAAAATGGTTGTCACAAGAATGATGTTTTTAAATATATAGAGGATATTACGCGGTTACAAAGAGATATGGATTTTATGTTTGAGTGGCAAAAACAATATCGATATTGTTTTTGACACGAGAACCTCGACGAGAACATATTAAAAATCCATATCTCTTTGCATCCGTCTAATGTTCTGTTTATTATATTTGGACTTACTCAGAGTGACAAAAATACTGTACACACAAAGACGACATGTAAATAAGCACGCGAAAGACCAGTATAAAAGCGATATTTTTAAAAATTATAGTCCAAACATAAAACTAGAATAAATTTTGCTTATCTCAAGATGTCTTTTAAATGTTTTGGTTTTATTTCCAACGTCAATTTCGCACAACTGGTCCCGGATGTAGTGACGTATGAGTTCTACGAGTGTTTTAGTTTCCAATAAAGCACCATTGTCCATATAATAAAAATGAATAATGATAGTTGGAAACACGTAAAAAAGTATGGGGGTTCAAAAAATTTTAAATACAATGTGGTTGGCTAGAATACCCCTAGCTCTAAGTTGATACATATATTCAGTAGCAGTTAAGATATGTTTCTAAAAAACATTTAAAAGTCATTGGTCTACTTACTTTAGCCAATGGCAATGTGCATTTACTTTACTCGTTAGTTTAGGCTTGTTTTAGGTGTCAGATCCAGGGGCGTAGGAACCGTGGTGGCATGGGGGCACATGCCCCAAATTTTTTCAAAGGACTAAAAGTGCCTTTTTTGTGATGAAAAGTGCCCTTTTTTGTGATGAAAAGTGCCCTTTTTGTACAAGCTAATGTCGCTGTAAATACTCAATTAACATGAAAGGTGCCCTTTTTGTTTGCAAATTTCCAAGTTTTAAAAAAAAATTTGGTCAAAAACGTGCAATTTGGGTATGGTACGACGGGAATTTTTTTCTTCTTCCCCCCCCCCCCGTCGCCCACATTTCCGGGAGAAAATTTTTTAGGTGCCTTAACAATACCCTAAAGTGCCCCTAGAAGCCGGTGCCCCCCCCCCACCCAATCTTTTGATGCTTCTTACGCCCCTGTTAATCAGATCTCCTCGACATGCGTGACAAATAATACCTTTTTGTCAATAATTTAATTAGTGGGAAATTCAACTGGAACCATTAGTTCACAACAAATGTCTTAGATATTCCGTCTTTTTTATTGTCATTCCCTGGCGGCCCAGCGGGTTATAGATTCATGTCTCGCTAATAGGGTTAGCGGTTAGGGTTAGGGTGGGGATTAGGATTAGCATTATAAATAGCGAGACATGAATCTAACAAAGTCGGCGGGACCCTGCTATCCGCTGACCAAACAAAGCAGCCCAAACCTTTAATTTAAATATGTATTTCATGCATTCCAGGTCTTTTTAATATTAATGACAAGGTCCTGCTTGCACTGGAGGTTTTGGTGGAATGGAGAGAGCTGTTTAAGAGAGGAGTACCTGTCAAAGTATTTGTTGAAAGTACAATCAGATCATGGTGCGCGACGACATGTCCGAGTGTAAGAAAACCACAAACACTATTTTATAACATGAGTGTATGTATTTTGTGTGTGTATGCATATATGTATTATAATATGTCACTGTACGTATAGTCACTACAAATAACCAACTGAAGCCTCTTTACGCGAAGTACATTTTAGAGACAAACATTATTTCTTTTTCAGGATGTTATTCTGTCAAGTGGTCAACAAAGGTACTTGGTGGAGCTACTGTACAATGGGTTTTACTGTTTCGAGGCTATCACAGAAAGATCATTAGATGACGTTATCTGTGGTGTCTGTGGTGTTGCAGGAGAGGTTTATTGTGGCGATGGAAATGAAAAGAATTGCTGTGATCTGAGTTGCATAAGTGTATAAATGTTACTGTAATAAAAAAATTCTTTGAAACCATGTTGGCCCAAGTAATTTACCTGTCAGATACCATAAATTATTAAGTTTAGACTTTGTCTTTTTCTTAGGTTAATTTCAATAATTCCTGCTCAAATAGTGAGTGTGAGCCTGTTCCTTTGGAGGACTTCCTTATCAGGTTAAAAAAATATTGGGTGGAGAAAACCACATACACAAAAACAGAACTAGATGATGGTAAGGTCGATGCCGCAACAGTACCTCCTATCATTGCTCCATCCGCTAGAGCGGAGAAAGTGTACAACACGGAGATGCAGAAGCGGAGTGTGTATTTGAAGCCAAAAAAAGAAATAAACGGTGGGTACACTGTTTTATCTCAGAACAATTGCGATGGAAAGTCAACACACTCAATTAGTTGTTATGTATTTTAGGTGACCCTGCAGTTCTGCATGCGCTGATAAAGTCAAAGAATCTCGACATGAACGATATGGATTTGTGGCATACTGATTCTCTGCGTGCCTTATGTCAAGCTTGTGATATAAATGTTGCTGGCATGTCAAACGTAAGAAAAACTTTAAAGAAAAACTTTAAATTTGGGTGAAATGACTTTAGCAGTTGGATAAAAATCCAACTGCTAAAGTAATGAGTAATGGGAGATCACCGAAGCTAGTACTGTATCATGTGATGTAACACAAACCGTGCTTCGTGCGAAAAGTCACAAGAGAAAAAAACAGGCCTGCAACGGTTTAAAACAGAAGGTTTTTTTTTTCGTTTTATGCACAAACCTGATCATTAAATCCAGTGTATAGTTATATAATGGAGTTATAGTTATATAATTTATTTATTTTTTAATTAAGGGTCTAATGGTTGCTGAGCTTCGATCGCTGTATGCAACATTATTGGTTGGCACCTCTCCATGTCACAAATTTACGAAAGTTAGCGGACATACTGGGGGATTCTATCATTTTGTTTGCCGCCATGGGGTATTGTATGACGTTCTCTTTTCAGCTAAATTCACATGATTATAAGACATATAACATTTCATTTTAATATTTGTTTGCACAGGCACATGTACTGTACATGTAAACTCGAATTTTTTATTACATTTAAGACAACAGTTGGATCAAAGTTCTTGATGCTTCAAGAGTCTGTTCGGGATGCAGCGGACATATATCTTTCCCTGAAATACCCACCGACGCTTTTCGTGAATGATACGCCATGCACTTTTTCAAGGCATCTTGATATTCGAGCGCCGAATGTTACGAAATATCTTTGGGGAGATAACGTTGGATGTTTCGAACCACCAAGCTTAACTCTTTCTCGACATGTGACATTTTTCACGGCAAGCAATATTTTGATTCAACTGTTTTATAACGTAAATATTTCAGTGCGTATTCACCCCCCTTAAAAACAAAGAACACCATTGGAATCTTAACAAAATAAGCTTTTCATCGGGGGGTCTAATGCCATCAAAACAAATACACAAACCGAAACAATCATATATTTACTCACCGCTTGGCCAAACATTCTGTATTTTCATATGGAGAAAATGTTGAATATTTTCTAAACTCTTCAGTATTCGCCGCAAGTTAATGTTAGTGAAATATTCCTTGTATTCAAGCGCTTTTATGTAGAAAGTTTCATTTGAATACGGCAAGTAGAAATGTTTATTTTGTTTTTTTCAAAATATCGGGTTTTTACTCGCACGTGCGTGCTGCATGTAAAATTGGCCAATAAGGGGTCTCCCGTAGCCCAGTGCACGTGAAAAGCATGCTTCAGATGTAATTTGATCTTTAGAATCGATTTCCGATGTTTTCCGAACGCTAGGATGTAAACACGCGATGTTTTGGCAGATCTAAAATGTATTTCCGGTTAAAAATATCCCGCTGATTTCATTAGTTTCGCAACAGATTGAAATACCGAAATAAAAGACGAAAAACTAAGGCTACAAGCTTGAAAATAACACTTTCAATAGTGTTTTTGATTCTGTTTCGAATAAGACTATAGCGAAAACGATATCTCAAAAGGGGCCGAAGTTATGTTCGGCAAAAGGTATTGATAGTTTACATTGTTCGAGACAATTGATTAATGTAATGAAATATGACACCGCTTGATCTGTCGAAAGGTCATAAATTGTTATACAATTTCACTAAAATTATATTTGACTAAAACTATCGACAGGTATAGGAGATATTGTTTCACTGAATCGAATGGTGGTATTTTCATCTACATAGCATGCACCCAACTGACGATATGACCCTGCAAAGTCGTAAATCATGAGTGATTTACTTAATAGGGACCTGTCGGGAAAGAGTTAAACAAGTGTCCATCCCAGGTATTGTCTTTTGCAGAATAGTTGATATTGGAACATTTCACACCATTATACGTACATTACATGTTTCTGAAAATATTGCTTCTTTGTTAACTAAATCACATACAAATGACGGTGGCATTTTTCGAGGGATTTGCGTGGTGATTCCCTCTTGCCATGGAATGTTTCTTCAGTTCTGGGCAAGATATTTTAAAGCCATTTATATATTTGATCATACTGTATGGCACAGTGTCGAATTTGCGTGACAAGATGCCGGGAAAGCAACTCCCTGTTTTTCGGAGTTTCGTGTGATGATAGTCATGAATTAGTTTTAGTTTGTCTGTCTACGATGTTTCGTGAAATCTATTCATAAAATTCGCAGACATTTCACGTATACAACAGAACATAATGTCAATCTCGATAACACATCGACAACTTCCTTTGAAAAAATGTTGCAGTTTCAATTATTTTGTAATTCGCGTTTTAAGACGAAATGCTATTCCAACGTTTTACCCTGATGTATGCCTCCGCTCGAAAAGTCCGTATTTTGTTCACTTAAATCTGTAAAGGCACCATTTTGATTTGTTGAATTTCGCGTTAACTGAAAATTACTTTTTTATCAAGGTTAGCGTTCCTCACCTTGTGCCACTGGAATTTCAATCTAGTAGAATGGAGTATAAGGACGAGCAAGAGCTTCAAGAGTGGGAACACCCTGTGACTGGTCATAGACATCGCTATGTTGTGGGGGATAGATTTCACTCCTCGACAAATCCCCACAAATCGCCTCTATGCAGATTTCATGACTTGGATTTATGTGAACAGAAGAATGCCATTAAGACGAGTTATCAGGAGAGCGAAAACAATAGAAAAAATTTTTTACGCCTTAGGAGCTCCACGATGCAAAAATTTTTGGTTCATTTCCATTACAATTACCTCATGGACTACTACCACAATGAGAAGATTGTGGAATATCTCACCACCAAGATGCTCAGTCGTGTAAGAGAAGATGAGAAATTAGTTCTAGGCCCATATCATAAACTTGTTGTTGAAAAAAAATAATGTGCGCAGCATAGTTGGCATATATATATATATATATATATATATATATATATATATATATATATATATATATATATATATATATATATATATATATATATATATATATATATATATACTGTAAATTTCAAGGAGTCTAATCAACTCCAAAAGTGTTATTCTGTAATCGTTTTAGACCATTTTGGCTTGAGTTGATTCAACTCCTTGAAATTTACAGTGTATATATATATACGTTTACAGGCTGCGTTTTGTCGGGTATGATTCGTATTCTGGCGTATGTAATAGAATAAGAACGCGTAAAGTGTTTGTATTTCAAATTTCGCCATAAACAGAATGAAGAGGAATGGTGGCGTCAGCAGTAATTTGCAGTCATACGCTATAATGCGCATCGCATCGTACACGACAAATCGCAGCGTGTAAACATACCTTTGAGAGCTTTACGAAGTTATTTCAGTTTATAATGTGTGCAGGAATGATTTTAGTTTTGGTGTTAAATACAAAGATTATCCAGTACATGTCATAAACTACAAAAGTCTAATCCGAATCCTTTCATCAGAATATATAAGGATACGTTTATAGTATACGTTGATATCCGTTGTGACGTGAAAAAGCACCTATACGTACCTTTTAGGAACGCTATTTTCAGACAATTATTGCAACGGGGAGCGAACATTATTTCGCGCAGCTTACAGTCGTGCCAATAGAAGTGTTCCGAAAAATGTTGACCAGTTCATTTCCTAACTTCGAGGAGTTCCTCCGAACATGAATTCCTCAACAATTTGATAAGTTCCTTAAAAAGTTCCTAACTTCCTGTTTCATTGACCAATCAAATTTTATATTTTATTTTTGAGCAATCTGATTGGTCAATGAAACAGGAAGTTAGGAACTTTTTAAGGAACTTATCAAATTGTTGAGGAATTGTTCGGAGGAACTCCTCGAAGTTATAGGAAATGAACTGGTCAACATTTTTCGGAACACTTCTATTGGCACGACTGTAAATCAGCTTCTGAAAGTTGTACATTTGGTATCGGATAGGTGATTTTCCGCGCCGCTACGGAAAGCTATCCGGTATAGTGTAAACGGGGCCTAAAGGTCCTGCACTGCCAAGATATTATGTATAGCGTTTTAACGTTTCTAGCAAAGGTTATATGTCAGTTATATACATTTAAAACTGTCAATTCTTTATTTCCGCTGTTTGGATCTCTTTTCCTTTATTTGTTGTGTACATTTTTCACTGCAGAACCACTTCTGTTTTTTCGGCGGAATTTTCTCTAAATTCGTGCATTTCCTGAAATATAAATAAAGATTACTTGTAGAAATACACCCACGATATGTATTTAGCTAATTGCTATATGGTATCTGTATGTATACGGTTTTTATGTGCAATTTGTCAACACAGAATAAACATATAGGGAGTTAAAAATATACTTACAGATGATGATACCACTGTCCGCAATCGTCACATTGTACCCAGTTTTCTCCAACGATTTCTTCGTCGTCTCCACAAGGACGGTCCTCTCGCTGCTGGATTCTTTTGTTTCCTGCGGATGAGGAAGCTGTTATTTGCATGTTATATTCTATATTCACCGATTTTTCATCGGATTAAATCGTATCATGAAAAATGCCTTCACTTTCAGTGCTTTCGTTCATAACTCCAAATGCTCCTTGCGCGAATTGCAGTTTCCTTTTCGGGTTCACTTCACTATTTCTGGGAATGGGAGTTTGATTAATACCTGTTTGATAAAAGGTGGTCGAATTAGAAAATAAAATAAAGTAATGTATCCAAATCCAACGTTATTCCTATATTTTTCAATGTTACACTATAAGTTGCGCAATGTGCGATTTGTCCTTACTAAATGACTGGATGATCGATGACAGATTGTGCATGTGACGTTGTTCGAATATTTCTCACATTTTGGGTGGAGAACTACTTGATATAAGGGAATCGAACAAAGCGCTGCAATCCAGGTTTTATAAATACGATACAATATTTCCAGTGAGTTCCGCCTACGATCGTGAAAACCATGGTTGCTGGGACTGGTTCCTGTGTGGCTCAATTATTTTCTACTTGTATGTGGGTAATGGGTGTGGATACAAATACACTAGAAGAAGAAACTGCAGCAGGTAAAATCGAACTAAAGAGAAAAATATAGTTAAACCATTCAATGTTAAGGCATTCAATGTTGCAGTGCGGAACTATAACTCAGAAACAAAATTTTATAAGACGTGGTTTATAACGAACAAAGTTTTCAATTGTGCCATTAATACACCATGCACAGTTGCAAACAACACTAAATGTTTATTTAACTATGATGAGGGAATGGTTTGTCTAACGTTAGAGAATTATAATCTGTCTATATAGCCAGACGATTTAGCTTGTCAGAGAGAGTACCTATATATCGTTGCCAAATAATTAAAATGATAAACTTTGTAAGTTTTCCATACCATGTCAAACGCCTTCAACCGTTTCGGGGTGAATTTGTTGTACAATTTCTTTGATTCAGGTGACAAAAACTGCAAAGTGACATTAAAAGATAGGTAATTGAGCTAGATTATGCTCATATAATTAGGTAATTGAGCTAGATTATACTTATATAATTATATATATATATATATATATATATATATATATATATATATATATATATATATATATATATATATATATATATATATATATATATATATACAGGGTGTGTCAAAAAAAGCGCAATCCTCGACTGAAATGTAAATTGCTAAACAAATAATAGACGAAAACGTTAAAGTTTACATTCATTTTAAAGCGTGGCCATTCAGCTTTCTAACAGTGGGTTGTTTCTTAAATTTGACTCATTGGTTCGCGGATAATAATACTTTACGTTATTGCGATTGGAGATTAAAAAAATTGAGATGGAATAACAAATCGTTCTCATGAAAATAACTGATTTTTTCATTAAAACAAACAAATGTTGCATTTTATTAAATGGATTGTAACAATAAGTATAATTACGGCTTTTCTTCCACTATTTTAACTCAGTTTGAAACTTCAAATGCGATATAATTTTGGCTTGGACCATCTAAGCTGACTGACATCAACTTGCTATAATTTCTGTTTACATTACATCGTAATTCGATGACACTCTGGCTCAGACACCAGAATGTTTTGACGATTTTTAGCATTCGTTTAGGATTTTCAAACAACCTGGTCTCTTTTAAAATACTTTTAATTTGTTCTTACGTGGTTTTCCAGATGTAGTGACGACAATATTAAAGTTTAAAGAAGAAAATTCTAACATTTAAACCGACCAAACAATAACATAGTAAACTTGCATAATTAAACAGCAACTAAAAATGATAGGTTTTACTAAATCTTTTCCTGTGCAATTATTACTAGCATTGGAGACAAGGATAATAGTTTGTTTGAAAGAAAAAAGAACAGGCTTTGAAGTAAGCCAAAAAGCGTTTAACTAGAAATAGTATTTCGAACGTTATTAAGCACAAAAGATGAATTGCGTTTATTTTGATACACCCTGTATATATATATATATATATATATATATATATATA